>SNQJ01S0038875.1:16121-31283 GCA_010110895.2 Picea sitchensis | reverse complement strand
AAATTGTGCGTTAGAGTTAGAGTTAGATAATAATGAAAATAAATATAGAACTGTGTATGAAGATAATTCACAAATTTTCATCTATTAAGTCATTCTTCCAAAGAAATACTTATCTCCTTGTGGATAAAGTCCAAAATCCTTCCAGAAATTCTCCTTGTCGATAAAGTCCAAAATCCTTCCGGAAATTCTCCTTGTGGATAAAGTCTCAAATCCTTAGAGATGTAATTCTCTTCCCAGGTGTTGTTATTTGATCATATTTACACAGATCAATAAAATACTAATCTCCTCGGCAGTTAAATATTTCTCATCTTCTTCTGCAGTGGTTATATAATCAAATTTCATGATTCCCTTTCAAACTAAAGGACGAGCATAAATCTCCATATTAAGCAATTCTTCCAAAAGACTACTTATTATCTAAAAAAGTTCAGAAATCTTCATTTTAAATAACATTCTTCCGAAAAATAATTATCTTTTCTTTCTTCTATGGAATAGATGTTGTCATATAATACTACGTCATTCTTGGACAAGAAAGCAAGGACTGCATAAATCTCCATATTAAGCAATTCTTCCAAAAGACTACTTATTATCTGAAAAAGTTCAGAAATCTTCATTTTAAATACCATTCTTCCGAAAAATACTTATCTTCTCTTTCTTCGATGGAATAGATGTTCTCATATAATACTACGTTATTCTTGGACAAGAAAGCAAGGACTGCAATCAAAGAAAATTTAAAAACTCTCTTTTCTGATGTGGGATAGAATTTGTTCTCAAATATTCAAACATATTCAATTTCAAGATTAGGTGTTCATCATGATCTAACCTTAAATAAGTTTGAGTGTACACAATTTAAAAATCTGTTCTCAAATATTCAAACATATTCAAGTTCAAAATTAAGTGTTCATCGTGATCTAACCTTAAATAAGTTTGAGTGTACACCATTTAAAAATCTGTTCTCAAATATTCAAACATATTCAAGTTCAAAATTAAGTGTTCATCATGAGGAAAAGCTACATAAATTAAATAAACAAAATAAATAAATAATATATATATAAATAAATTTAAATTTTTAATAAAAATAAAATAAAATACTACATAAATAAACTTAATTATTTTGAGAGTGACCTGTATTAATTTTTTAAATAAATAAAATTACAAAATTAAAAAAAAAATCCATTTCACTAAAAATTCAAATAAATATATCACACTATATAATATAAAAATATAATTACTTTCCAACAATGTTTAGAGAATTAAATTGACTATCCCTCCTAGCACAACAATGTTTAGGAAGGCAAATTGAATCTTAAACTCCATGTTACTCATAAAAAGTATAGCTTATGTCCTTCTAACTTTTGAATGTCCTTCTAACTTCTGAAATAAACGTTCTTTGGTTTTAATGCCAAAAATTTAAATAAGCGTTTTTTGGTTTTACTGCCAAAAATTTAAAAGCTAAGTAAATGATAACAAATATTCTGTTTTCTCTTTTAATAATCATCAATAAAATTAATCAAAAGCATTTTCTATTAGATTGTTCAGCCTATACCCATATTAGATTTTATTTTCAAAATATTGATCACACTACCAACCTTCCAACAAAAGTATGGTGATTTTGGAAAGCTTTTCTTAATGTTTTTCGAGAACAGAGACCAAATTCTAAAGAATCACAAGTAATCACTGACCCTCTTAAGGTTCGATAGACCAATTAGATCTTAGTGGACGTTAATCATCATCATCATGTAAAAAAAAAAAGGACCACCTATATCACCAAGATAAACGACTAAAAATATGTAAAAGAAACAAAAATTTTAGAACAAATGACCCACAAACCAATTAGTCAACTCATACCTCTATCTATCTATCTATATATATATATTTGAAATTTAATGATTTTTTAAAGTTTTGCATAATAAAATAGAATGTATCCGTTTCAAAGCAAATAAATATATTTTCAGTTAAAATAAATTTACACTGTTCTAACGAATTAAACAAATAAATAAACCCATGATGAGACCAGCCAACCCAACGTCTGCCCCATATGACTCAGAAAAGAAAAGATGGTTTACAATAAACTCGAGAATTTAACGGCTGTCCCATATGATTCGGAACAGAAAAGACGATAACAATAAATTATAAACCGTGTTGGAATGCCATGCAATAATAGATCCAAATTTCAGGATTTTGGATTTCAGTATCAAAATGCGGATATTGCAGAGTCATCTAAAAATAAATAAATAAATAAATACGGGATTATATTGCAGAGTCATATTGCGGATATTGCAGAATCATCAATATAACTGGAAACCATCATAAATAAAATAAATAAATGCAGAACTGTGTTCTCCTCCAGGCTCCAAAATAACTGAAAACCATCCTCTGATGTGGACGTGCAGCAGGCAATTATCTGCGAATATTGCAGAATCATCTAAAAATAAATAAATAAATACAGGCAATTTTCTGCTTCAAAATAACTGAAAACCATCATATAATAAGCGCAGTCGAGATGTGGATCTGCAGAACCATCTATAAATAATAAATACCATCCTCTGATGTGGACGTGCAAGTTGGTGAGAGGTTCTTATTACGAATGCGCATGGATCTCCTCACAGGAGTAGTCCTGAGTTCTTTACTTCAAAATCCCTGATCAACTCAAGGAAACACAGACAGAATTATAAGTATAAAATTAGAATGAATTTATATGATATACAGCTATTGAAGAGTATAATATACCTCTTTGGAAACTGGAATATCTACATTCTCGATAAAATTCCCCAACCTTGGCGATTTACTGGATTTCATTTTCGTTTTAGTCTTTTTTTCCAAAGCAGAGTGCTGTGGATTTCTTGTTTTCTATCGGCTCTGTGATATAATCACCTCCAGGCTTATTAAGCATGTTTTTACCTGTCTGTGACCAACAAGGCTCTGAGTGCGACTTGTTAGGAGGGAGTGGACCTCTGAGCATTAGCAGTATGAAGACTGTCAGAGGTTCAGTGTCTTTTCTGTTCATGCAATTGGCGGCCATTTTATGAACATACGTTTTCTGAACATAAAATCATGGGATACGTTTTCTGAACATAAAATGTCGTTCAGTGTCTTTTCTGTTCATGCAATTGGCGGCCATTTTATGATCCGTTTTCACAGATCTCAGTCCTTCTGTATGGCTTGCAGCTGCTTCAAGATTGCACAGTTGATAACTCAGTTCGCTTGAAAGTTTCACAGTTGTTAACTCAGTTCGCTTCAAGATTGCACAGGTGACATAGAATGCGCAGAAAATAAAACGAATTATGAATTGATGGCAAGAATTCTTAATATTAGAACGCTTGCAAACGTTAGAACTAAATTGACCGTTAGAACGAAATTTGGCAAGAATGGTGAATATGTAACACGCTTGCAAACGTTAGAACGAAATTGACCGTTGAGAACGTAAAACTACTTACGAAATTGACCGTTTAGAACTCTAATTTGAACGTTGAGAACGTAAAACTACTTACTATTTTTTTAAATCCCAACTCGTCGAAGTCGACACGGTAATTAGTATTAATTTTTTAATATTAATGTTTAATTTTCAAATTCTTCTTACTATTTGAGATGTAATAAAGTATAGTCTAATCAAATTATTTTTAACAGAAAATATTATCACAGTTAAAAAAAAAAGGGGTATATTATGAAAAAATAGAAAAGGAAAAAGTTAATTTATTATATAAATAAATCCTTAATCATAACTAAATTAGGAATTTAAAGTTATTTTTTGACAAATTAAAAAAATAAAATTATCCAAAATTTTAGAGCTAAATAAAATCACATTTTTAAAATAAAAATGATTTAAATTTCAAAGTGTATCTGGACAATGGAAATTGTTATATAAAATTTATACTTCTTCATATTAAAAATTTTTAAATAATGAACTTAACACTTTGTTTTTTTTATATTAGTTTTTGCTCTTAATTTTATAATATATATACTTTATTTATTAGAAAAAAAAATTCAATAAAAAAATGGGGGCAGAAGCCTATTTTTTCAATAATATAAAAAATGTTAAAGAAAATCAATTCGCCATCTAATTTCTTAAAACTATATAAAATTCTAATAATAATAATAATCATTAAAAGTATCATTAATATTTATTTATTATTAAAATAGTATATCTCAAATATTATCATTAAAAAATTTATTAATAAATTATCTAATTTATTTTATTTGAGAATAATAATCATTATTAAAATTATCATTAATATATATTTATTTGTTTATTATTAAAATATTATATCTTAAACATTATCATTAATATTTTATTTTATTTTAAAATGTAAGTTTGAGATTAATTTCTATAATGTATATTAGTTGTAATCTCAAGAATAATTTTACATTTATAATTAGAGGTGGCAATGCCCGTGCACTGCTTAATTGGTTTAATGTTTTTAAGGCTTTTTATACATTTTAGGCAGCAATGTGCCAATACCCTTTATTTTTATTTGAAGTTTCAATTAATGTTTTTAAGGGTTTTTATACATTTTAGGTAGCAATGTTCTAGTACTCTTAATTTTTATTTGAAGCTTCATTTGAAATGTATGTAAGAAACCACTAAACTATCACTTAGATTATGGTTATTCTTTGTAGTGAATATCAATGGTTTAGTGTGAGTTAATATCTTAACAATGTAATGAATTTTTATTATTATTATAGTGGGAAAACTTATCATAACTTAATGATTTTTTTTTATTAGAGTGAGAAAACTTATCATAACTTAGAATGTCAAGGCATAATTATCATTGGCTAAATGTGAGTTGACTCATCATGGTTATTCAAGAAAAACACATCACTTGAAATAGCCCACATTAATAACCCACTAGAGTTAGAGGGCAGAGTTCCACCTGTGCTAGATACATCTAGATCACCCATGCTAGATACCTCTAAATCTAAGTCTTGAACCTTTAACCCATTTCCTAAACAAAAGCAAGTTTAAGTCATATTCTAAATCCAATAACCAATTACCAATATAATGAAACATCTAATAAAATCAACTATCTTCCAAAATTTATTGAAGAAGTGAAATGTAATGAACTATCTTATAAACAATAACCCAAGGATTTTATTTGGAGTTTCATTTAAATGTCAGTTATATCGAGAAACCAGTGATCTATGGATTATGGCCATTAATGAACGAGATGTTTACTGTGATATTCAATTCAAGTGATAAATTAATATTGCCACACACGACCACTATGATTACCAAAAATTAAATGCCATCCCTCATCAATTTGGCATGAAGTAACATAAACAGATTCAAGAAACATGACAGCAAGAGGATCTCAAGGAATACTTGTACTAGAATAATATGAAATGCTACATATTACAATTAGTTAATTTCTCCATGGGAGAAAATACATACAAGAGAGATTGGGTCACATGAGTGATGATGATGATTATTAACGTCCACTAAGACCAAATTGGTCTATTGGACCTTAAGAGGGTAAGTGATTACTTGTGATTCTTTAGAATTTTGTTTTTGTGCTCGAAAAGTAGTAAGAGAAGCTTTCCAAGATAACCATACTTTTGTTGAGTTAAGATGTTAGGAAGGTTGGTAGTGTGATAAATATTTTGAAAATGAGATCTAATATGAGTATAGGTTGGACAATCTAAGAGAAAGTGTTTTTCATATTCAACCTTCTTAGTGTCACAAAGGTGACACAGTCTTTCATCCCAGGGCATTTTAGGAATTGACCAACGCCCAGTTTCACTATGGAGCTAGTGAGAATTTGTTCTTATCTTAGCAATGCTTATTTTTTTCTTTACACTTGGAAAAATAGATAGAGAATTTTGATCTTCTAGATTAGGGTTGATTACATATTTATAATACCTTTATTTTATTTTTTCCTCTAACTCTTTATCACACCACATTTTCTCTTTAAATTTTCATTTGACGTTTTTTTTAATAGTATATTTTTTCTGCAAAATGGTTTCTTCCATGATTCCCCAATAGTTTATCCAATATCGGGCATCTTTATGCCATCCTCGCTTAAGTCGATGGTGGTTATGGCTTGATTTTGAAGCAATTTTAGGTAGCCTCTTGTCTTCCATGTTGTTTAACTTATTCTTATACATTAGATATCTAGGCATAGCCATGCTCTCAATGGAGGAGAGACTTGTTTCTAAGAGGAAGATGGAATAGGGCGTATTTCCTTTAATTTTGAGATTATAGGTTATAAAATTATTTTGTATTTGAGCTTTCTTTCTCCAGGATTCACGAGAGATACTACAACCCCAGACTTCACATCCATAAAGAATAACAGGTGTAACAAGAGTCTCAAAGAGGAGTTTCTTCTTATCCCAACTCCAAAGATCAACTAATTTACAATTGTTTTCAAGCCCATAATAAGCTTTCCATCCCCCAATAATCCTTTTCTCAATGTTATAATTCCAATTGAGCTTGTGGTGAATATCAATTCCAAGATATTTGTATGAACTCAATTCCTCCAATTTGTTGTTGTCATATACAAAGCTATCATAAGAGATCTTATTGGATTTAATAATCATGAACTTAGTCTTATCAGTATTAATAGTCATACCCATATTGGAGAAAAAATCGTTGAGGATTCTTAGTTGGTTTTCAATATCATGGGGACTCCTTGCCATAAGAATGATATCATCAGCATAAAGAAGAATATTGATGACTATACAAGTGAGAGTAGGGTCGACACAACTTGCTTTTTCTAAGCATTGTTCTAACTTGTCAATGTATATGCCAAAAAGGGTAGGGGACAAGGGACAACCTCGTTTGACTTCGATATTGCAGTTAATCTCTTTTGACCAGCGCTTAGTGTTTTTAATACCTACTCACCTATAAACCCAAGGAATACTGAGATAACTACTATCTGTATCTGTATTCAAGTACTAAAGACGGTCACAAAAATATGTTACAAAATTTCCCCCATTTAGTATTTCCTAAATATAAACTCTGAAGTATCCCACATTGTACAGAGTTATGTTAGTCCAAATTTGTATAGAGTCGCACATGAAAACTGTAGTAGGTTTGGATTTGATAAGATTGAAGAAATTTTATTCTTTGCATTATGTTGGGTCCTTCGTTTTTGGGATAAGGAATCGCGCAAATTTTGGCTGAGCACACGTTGTGCAAGCTTAATCAGAGGCCTGGAGAAAGAACAATTTAAAGAAGTTGTGAAAGTCAGCGCAACGCCAGCTAAGAAACAAACAGTTGCAATAGAACAGGAAAGCATGCAAGTCGAGAAGGATGACACAACCTATCTTATATATAGGGATGAACATAATTGTAAAAGGGTTGGTCGGGTTGTTGGTTGGTGGATTGGTGGATTTAGTCATTGTATTTGTTGTTACCCAGCGTATCATGAGTTGGTCCTAAGTTGAGTGTTGTAAATCGAGTGAAGTCAAGTCTTAATTATGTAATGATGTGGATCTATAAGTTTGAGAATCAGAGCTATGCGACATGAGTCCAGAGCCAAGAGTCTGTACATCGCACTACTATGTAATTTTGAGTCTGTAATCAGAGAAAGATTCTAAAGATAATATGAAGAAGGGCCTAAATTTTAAATATGATGTGTCTTTGTGTGTTTACTTATGCATTACAGTATTTCCTTATGTCTTATGAGTTCTATTTGATGGTTCTACATTTAAATGTTTTCTCGCAATGTAAGTAGGTTCGATTCTTGCACATGTATGTTTCAGATCTATTCATGTCTCTTGTGCAATATTAGGAATGATTCTTGAAGGCTTTATGAATCCTCTTAAGTATTTTCCCTACCCTTCCCTATCTATCTGTCTCAGTAGTGCTTCGGGTGAGACTTATTCTCTTCAGAGGAGATGAAAATGCTAGTTCTCTAGACTACATGGTACCTTTTGTTGGTAGCCTGAGAAGGACCCTGGTCTTATCAAACTCGCGCCAACAAAATGGTTTTGTTGTCGGGACCTGCGTTAAAAGGGAACCTGTAGGGAGAATGCTTTCGTTGATCCATATATATGGAATTGATCAATGGTGGGAAAGGAACTGTGATGCATTCATATGGAAATAAGTGGAATTGAGGAGAAAATCAATGGAAGACACTCGTGAAGCAATCTTCTAGTCAGAAATATCGAGCGACCAATACAATATCTTCTAGGTTAATTTCCTGGAAAAAAAATTCCATTGGATAAAGAGGCTCCAAGAAACTCTAGAGTTCCAAGGGTGAGTTAATAGGATCTGTGCGTGGGATGCCAAAAATCTAGCAACACTTCATAGGTTGGATTGTCCACTTGCACGAGTTATGGATTTCTCGGTTAGCACCACAGTAGAGGGATACATAATCGAATTTGCAGCTGAGAACCACCAGTCTTTCTCACAGGTAGAGGTAATTTTTAACAAAGACGCAAGGGGAAGATGGTTGAGAGAAATCCCCCTGTGGATTAAGGTTTTCTTGATGAAGGAAAGGATGTTGACGATGTCCCGGACTGAGATGGCAGCGTAAACACCCTCTCTTGGGGTAGGGTGAGGTAGGGTGAGAGTCATGTCATGAGAGAGGGGAAGGGTTATTTCACAAATGGGGGGGAAACAACAAGAAATGGACTCAAGATATGAATGAGCCTTGAAGAGAGTCACCATAATTGAGAAGTGGTGGTGTGGAAAGATCAAGAAAGAAACAAGATAGTCCGAGAAGTTGAGGAGAGAAGGAGGATCAGGAGAAGTAGAAGAAAGACAGATGGAAGAACTGTAGAAGATGAGAAGACAAGAACCATTGGCCAGTCAAAGATTGAACGAGAGAGAAGTGAGGAGAGAAAGAAGTCCCCAGGAGGTGGGACAAAAAGGAGAAGGTGCAGACGTAAGAGAGGAAGAAGTCAGCATGAATCTTAGAAAAGAAAGAGAAGATCCAGCCCCAATAACATGAGAGGTCGGGAATCCAGCCAAATAGATCATCCCAGTGGAAGCAAATGAGACCCCCCAAATCAAAGAAAACCGCCCCGAAGCTAGTGGCACCAGCCCCGAATCATCCATACCCCAAGTGTCTTCTATACAAGCAGTAGGTTCGATACTACCTTCTCATGCTAGTTCTGTTCCAGTACAATTAATTAGTCAATCACAACCAGAAAGTGTGAGCATAGGGAGGATATTGGGATCTCCTAGTAGATCGCAAGAAGGACCATTAAGGTTCATAATGATAGGAACAACAAGATAATCAATGGATGGCCATGCAGGAGGTTCGATTTCCCGATACCCAAAATTTTGGGGTAAGTGATGCATGAGCATCGCTTAACGTCAGCATGCGCTAGCCAGCCAACATGTTTCAGCGTGCATTCAATGAAGGAGGGAGGCACAACCGTATCGTTTTTCCAAAATTTGAATTCAAATTAAATGATTATAAGGCTAGTAGAGCCAAAGCCATGCCTTTGAGCATGTAGTAGATAGAGTTGCCTTTAATGGCTGACAACAGGCTGAAGGTCTAGATCTGATTTGGACTAGACATCCATTCAATATCCATTCAATGTAATAAATGAGAGTAGGTGAGATGGAGGGAAGAGCTCGAGTTGCCCCCTTTTGTAAAAAGATCTTTTGTATATGTATTCATTATAAATAGCAGGGACAAAGAGAAGATAAGAGAGGAAGTTGAGACTTTGTAGTAGTCCAAGCTTACCCAGATTGTAACAGGCATTCAGATTAATACAAAGAGCAGTTTTTCCTGCACATGAGTCTTTGTGTGTTTATGCAATTGAATGTTTTCTGTGTGTGTTCATTTCATATGCTGTAGATGTATGTTAGTTTATAGCTATAGGGATAGATAGATTTTCCTACCTGTTTGTGAGGTTGTTGATTTCAATCTGGTTCTTTGTGGCTTCATGCAAGGGGTTACATGACAAAATAGTGAGGGCTCTGTAAGCCAGTGCAAAAGTGCACTTCTAAGTTCTGTGGAATTTGGATAGAGATGTGCTAGGAGGGAACGCCAGAGGAATCATAGGCTCAAGGGATAAGCTTCAAGTTTATTGAACACCTTGGAGGTGAGACTGTGTAGAAGAGGGCACAGAGAGAGAGAGAGAGAGAGAGAGAGAGAAAACATAATCACTGAAGGTTTTGTAGAAGCTATGTTAGGAGGGCATCGAGCGAGTGCATAGAGTGCATGGGAGAGAACTCTCTTTCGAGTTCTGAGATAAGGGAAGTGCCAAGGGAAGACACTCAGAGGGTTACTGAACACCTTGTAGGCTGAGCAAGGCATGCTTGAGCAGGAAATTGTAGAAGAGGGCACTTCCATCCCTTCAAGGAGAGAAAGGGGCAGAGACCATTGAGGTCCGAGCAATTAAAGCTCAAGGAGGAAAAAGACCTATGTAAGGAGTGCACTAGGCCAACACTCGAGTGAAGTGTTGATAGACAACCATTTGAAGGCTCGTCAAACACAAGGAGTGAGTGCAGGAAGTGTTTGTTTCAAGTCTAAATCTTAGGAGGTCGATCACAGGAGTGGGCATCGAGAGAGGACCTACTCTAAGTCCCAAAGGTCAGGAGGAACAATGCCTTAGTGCACAGAGAAACATAAAGGAAGGAACGAAAGCTGAGGAGGAGGATCATAGTTGTTGTTAGATCAGTTGCAAGCTAAAGATCTGGATCGTTGAATCTACGTCCAGACACACAGAAATAGTGCAAACGAGAAGAGATCTAAATGAATGGTGGAGAGCCTTCGGGAGGAAGTGTCAAATAGTCGATAGTCGTCGAATCAAGCAAAGTCACATAAAGGATAACAGTGGGACCATGAGGTTCTCAAAGCTCAGGAGGAGGAGCATCGACAACCATTAGATCAGTTGTGGAGGAGGAGATCTGGACCGTTGGAGCCTACGTCCAGACAGCAGGAGAAGAGAGCGCAAGCGATCATATCTGAACCGTCAGATCGAACACCGAGGAACGATAGCCGTCAGATCTGGGAGAAGGTGCATGAGGTTTATCCCTCATAACAGCAGAAGAGAGAGGACTCGAAAAAGTCTCGAAAGCATCGGGACCGTCCATCTCAGACTACGCGTGTCAAGAGATCCACATTTTAGGGATTTGTTCATCGAGAGTTCGAGAGTGAAGACTCCCCCAATTTCCTGAAAGGGAAGTCCCGAAAGAATCAGGACCATCCATTGTGGAGGACGTGTGCCATAGATCTAGAAGCCACTGGGAGTTGGGAGGTGAAGACTCTGCAAGAATCCCTAAAGCTAAAAAGTTGATATTTAATCTATACCGTTGGTTGACAGGAGAATAAGAGTCATCAGATCACAAAGGAGGAAGACTGTTGACCGAGGCATGAGATTTCGGATTTTGGGTTTCGAGGATTGGAGGAACAAGGATTTCCTTGTAACCAGAAAAGCCGAAAGCCAAACCCGGTAACACCTTTTGGTGTTAGCGTGTAGTCACAAGAAAGGGTCAGGTAGACGAAGGAAAATAAGGAGCCAAAGATCGTTAGATATTTTCCAGTTTTTGGGATTCAGAGGAACGATGCGATTTGTACCGGGATCCCCGGTATCACGAAACAGGACGTGCCCAAAGGATAGGCCTTGGGTCACACGACAGGGTCATATGGAGAAGGATAGGAGAGATGCTAGCAAGTAATAGAACCCTTATTGGGAATCATACTTTTGGATACCAAGAGATAGATATTGAAGGGAGACTCATATATCAAAGCCCGATTAAGGCCTATGATCACGACGACGATCAAATGGAGGGGAAAGCTCGCACTTAGTACTTAAGTTTGCACACGGCGGGTTTTCAATAAACAGGACCTGTGGATTCATTCAAAGGGTTCTAGAAAGAGCCCAAAGAGCTATTTCATCTTAGGAAGGAGAACGATCTAGAGACCTGGAGGTTGTAGACTCTATTGAGGTAGGGGGTATGCACCAAGTGGTATCAGGGCCACTTTCTGTCTGTAGGTTGTAGGTAGAGGGAGGTGAAGTCAGAAAGAATATACTCTGATACACACCATCAAGTGGTATCAGAGAAATAATTGTTGTCTGTATATTTCAGGCGAAAGAGAAGAAGAATACAAAGTATTGATGCTCTGTGAATATTGTTGTAGGGTGAGCAGCAAACAATATATTTTCTAGGAGGGCAGATTCAAGGTGAAGATTGTTGCTGAAGGCCATGAACGTGGTCAAGACAAAGTTCACTACCAAAAAAGCAAGGCTGAGATAGAAAAAGAGCTCAAAGAGATAAGGGCACAGATGGAGAAGCTTGCATTGAAGAAGCAGTAGGAGGCGAAGACATGTTGGAGGTATGAATGGCCTCTGAAGAGGAAAGAAAAATGGCTCATTCAGAAACTGTTGGCCAAAGGATAGCGAAGACTGTTGAGAAGGTGTTTGAGGTATGTTGAGGGACTCAGATACATAGAGGAAGTTGTTCATGTCTGTGAGCCAAAAGATGGGAAGAGTCTGATTCATGATGATATGGGATCATTGGAGGATCTCATAGACTGATAGGTGAGTAGGGAAAAAATCCCATATTGCCAGGTCGACAAGGGAGAGTAGATGAGACTATATAAAAATCTCATGAACTTAGAGGTGAGTTCAGATCAGCAAGAGGAGTTGATAGAGAAGGATCAGAGGAGTCTTCTGATCATTGGAGGAATTGAGGTATTCCTACCACATATCCCAGTTGAGGCAAGAACTTTTGTTGTATAGGCAACAACAGGAGAAGGACATCCAACAGTGACTATCATGGAGGAAGAGGAGAACATGGAGCAGACACTGATGTTTTCCACAACAGAAGGAGATGAAAATTCAGAAGAATGGCTCAAAATTTTCAGCCAGGAAGCTGGAAAATAGATGACTGCAACATTGGAGCTTGCAGCAGAAGAGGAAGCAAACGACATAGATTTTGTTGGTCTGTGTGAATAATTTGAATCCCTAGAGAAAAGGGTGACAGTGTAGAGCATGAACATCCAACAGATCAGGTTGGAGACATGGGAAGGATACCATCCCAAGGAGCAGCTGGAGGAAGCTGGAAATACACCAACATGAGAAATGGCAGAAGCAAAGTTGTCAAAGGGAGAAGTTGAGTAGTAGCTCAGTGAAGAGACTATAGAATTGGAGTCTGCAACAGAGTGGCAAGTCAAAGCCACAAGAGATGAGGAAGACAACATGGGAGATCATATTGATCTACCCATTTGCAAGGAAGAAGTGAAATATAAGAGGTTGCATGAAGAGGAGAGCCAGCCAATTGAGCAGCTGGATGAGTTAATTGAAGAAATTAGAAGGTTGATGTTGAGTTCAATGAAAGAAACTATCAACAGGAGGAAGTTGAATAGAGGGAAGCCGACCATAGAAGTGGTGAAGATGGAGCAGAAGCAGCAACAAAGCAGTGGAGCAGATGGATAGCTCCAGAGAACTATTTTGGATCCAGGTGGATTTCAACAGGGATTATGGGAAGCTCATGAGCAGGAGCTCATGAATTTTTCATAGTAGTGGAGTATGATGCAGGAGCATCACTTCACATCAGTATGCATCATTTATCCAACACGTTTCAGTGTGCATTCAATGAAGGAGGGAGGCATAGCCTTCTCATTTTTCCAAAATTTGAATTTGAATTAAATGATTGTAAGGTTGGTAGAGCCAAAGCCATGCCTTTAAGCATGTAGTAGTTAGAGTCGCATTTAATGGGTGATAGCGGGATGAAGGTCTATATCCGATTTGGACTAGGCATCCATTGAATATCCATTCAATGTAATGAATGAGAGTAAGTGAGATGGAGGGAAGAGATCGAGGAGCCCCCTTTTGTAAAAATGTCTTTTGTATCTATATTCATTAGAACTAGCAGGGACAAATAGAAGAGAAGAGAGGAAGCCAAGACTCTGTAGCAGTCCGATCTTACCCATATTGTAACAAGCATTCAGATTAATAGAAAGAGCATTTTTTCATGCACATGAGTCTTTCTGTGTATACGAAATTGAATGTTTTTTGTGTGTGTTCATCTCATATGGTGTAGATGTATTTTAGCTTCCATCTGCAGGGATAGATATATTTTCCTACCGGGTGAAATCATTAAGATGGGTTACACTTTTGCTTGTTTTATGAGAAAAAAAACTGTATTTTCACAAGTTATTCAACTTCTGACATACAAAAGTATTTTTTTTATTTACAATTTCACTTTATAGTAAAAACAAAACTTGTAAAGAATTGTGTTAGCTTTCCAATGACTATTTTTCAATTTTTTTTTATCATGATTTGAAATGTCAATTTGACAATTGTTTAACAGTATGTTTATTAAACATGAAATGAATGATAATGAGTTACTTATTTCTACAACAATATATATATTATTAAACTTATGTTTTTAAGAAACAAAATATATTGCAACAATCTACAGAGACTCTATTTTATTATGAATATTATTTTGAATTTAATGGATGAATATTATAATTTCTAGAATTTTTTAAAGTTGACCAAGATGAAAACATTGCAGAGTTTAAAAACATGTTTTTCTACACCTTGTATCTATCTTAATTTTTACTTAAAACTAAAATTTAAATATACCCTTTTGAAAAGAACAGTTTAAGGATTATGAATAAATTTTTTTCAAATTTTTTCACTGTATGTTTTTTGAGATACTGATATTTCATTTTACCGAATCATAATGTCTGCTGAACATATTATGTAGTGATTTTTTAAAAAAATTAAAAAAAATAGATAAAAATAAAGAAAATGAAAAAAAATTATACGAATTGAAAGTAGATTCAATTTTGAAAATGTTGGTGTCATTTTCGAAACCAGATTCTCAATGTTTGCAGGAGTCTGCAACCTCTGAAGTTTAGTTATGCTTGGGGCATTTCTCTGGTTTTAGTTTTCAGTTGCAATTTCCTTTTTTCGGCCGAAAAAATAATGTTTCGGCCGAAAGACTAAAATCTAACGGAATCCGTCAAAACTGAACGGTTTCCAATTCTTTCGGTCGAAAAACTAATTCTTTCGGCCGAAACACTGTCGAACGAATTCCGTCCGTCGAAAAATATGAAACGACACGTCGTATGGTTTTTTTTCGCGCCAAATTTTATAAATAGGATTTCAGCCGAACAAATTTAACACAATCCATCAAATGAACAAAAAGATATAAGCTCGAGGATAGGGATTTCAAAGCATTTCTATTACTGATTGCAGTTGTATTCTTTTCTTTCTTTATTTCTTCCCTCTGTTCCATAGGCTTAATCGGAG
>SNQJ01S0038875.1:0-16071 GCA_010110895.2 Picea sitchensis | reverse complement strand
TTTGTTGAATAAGGCGAATGATGTTTGTTCAAGTTTTTATTGGAATAACAATTTATATGTTGAAAGATAAATGTTGAGCATTTTTTCAAGGTGAAGTCTTTGTTGAACATATCTTTTACAGATAACTATAAAAATCATGGGAAGCAAAAGTTTGCGCAAGAGAAAATATGATCGCACTCGAAATGATACTCGCCAAATCGAACAAAGAAAAGAGCTTTATCGGAGAAAGAAAGAAGAACGTGCAAATATTGAAGAAATAAATGATGATAATGTCAATAGAGATTTTTGACAAGAAGAAGTTCAACCAGGTATGCATGCAGATATGATGATCAAGCACATGACACACATTGGGATTGTATTGAGAAAGTACAAAATTCAAAGTATAGAATTCAAATTAAAAATATTGTAAATAATATAATTGATTGTAATTACAATTTGATGGTTTTCAAAAAACATAAATAGATTTGTCTCATAATGTCGAAGAAGACGTTGAAACTGAAATTGAATCAGAAGACGAATCACCTATAGAACTGTGAATATGTAATACCCTTGCAAACGTTAGAACGAAATTGACCGTTGAGAACGTAAAACTACTTACGAAATTGACCGTTTAGAACCCTAATTTGAACGTTGAGAACGTAAAACTACTTACTATTTTTAAAAATCCCAACTCGTCTAAGTCGACACGGTAATTAGTATTAATTTTTTTAATATTAATGTTTAATTTTCAAATTCTACTTACTATTTGAGATGTAATAAAGTATAGTCTAATCAAATTATTTTTAACAGAAAATATTATCACAGTTAAAAAAAAATTGGGTATATTATGAAAAAAATGAAAAGGAAAAAGTTAATTTATTATATAAATAAATCCTTAATCATAAATAAATTAGGAATTTAAAGTTATTTTTTGACAAATTATTAAAATAAAATTATCCAAAATTTTAGAGCTAAATAAAATCGATATTTTTAAAATAAAAATGATTTAAATTTCAAAGTATATTTGGACAGTGGGAATTGTTATATAAAATTTATACTTCTGAAAAAAGTACTAACACTTTCTCTTAAAAGATGTTTTTTTTATATTAGTTTTTGCTCTTAATTTTATAATATACCTACTTTATTTATTAAGCCAAAAAAAAAAAAAACTATTTTTTCAATAAAAAAAAAATCAAACAGAAACCTATTTTTTCAATAATATAAAAATATGTTAAAGAAAATCAATTGGCCATCTAATTTCTTAAAACTATATAAAATTCAAATAATAATAATATTTATTTAATATTAAAATAGTATATCTCAAACATTATCATTAAAAAAATTATTAATAAATTATCTAATTTAATTTATTTGAGAATAATAATCATTATTAAAATTATCATTAATATATATTTATTTGTTTATTATTAAATTATTATATCTTAAACATTATCATTAATGTTTTATTTTAAAATTTTGAGATTAATTTCTATAATGTATGTTAGTTGTAATCTCAAGAATATTTCTACATTTATAACTATTTCTACATTTATAACTAGAGTGGGCCACAAGGTGGCAATGCCCCTGCTTAATTGGTTTAATGTTTTTAAGGCTTTTTATACATTTTAGGCAGCAATGTTCCAGTACCCTTTATTTTTATTTGAAGTTTCAATTAATGTTTTTAAGGGTTTTTATACATTTTAGGTAGTAATGTTCTAGTACTCTTAATTTTTATTTGAAGTTTCATTTGAAAGGTATGTAAGAAACCACTAACCTATCACTTAGATTATGGCTATTCTTTGTAGTGAATATCAATGATTTAGTGTGAGTTAATATCTCAACAATGTAATGAATTTTTTTTTTATTACAGTGGGAAAACTTATCATAATTTGATGATTTTTTTTTATTATAGTGGGAAAATTTATCATAACTTAGAATGTCAAGGAATAATTATCATTGGCTAAACGTGAATTGACTCAGCATGGTTATTCAAGAAAACCATATCACTTTAAATAGCCCACATTAATAACCCACTAGAGTTAGAGGGCCAAGTTCCACCCGTGCTAGATACATCTAGATCACCCATGATAGATACCTCTAAATCTAAGTCTTGAACCTTTAACCCATTTCTTAAACAAAAGCGAGTTTAAGTCATATTTTAAATCCAATAACCAATTAAAAATATAATGAAATATCTAATATAATCAACTATCTTCCAAAATTTATTGAAGAAGTGAAATGTAATGAACTATCTTATAAGCAATAACCCAAGGATTTTATTTGGAGTTTCATTTAAATGTTAGTTATATCGAGAAACCAGTGACCTATGGATTATGGCCATTAATGATTTACCGTGATATTCAAATTCAAGTGATAAATTAATATTGTCACGCACCACCACTATGATTACCAAAAATAAAATGCCATCCCTCATCAATTTGGCATGAAGTAACATAAACAGATTCGAGAAACATGACAACAAGAGGATCCCAAGGAATACTTGTACTAGAATAATATGAAATGCTACATATTACAATTAGTTAATTTCTCCATGGCAGAAAATACATACAAGAGAGATTGGGTCACATGAGTGATGATGATGATTATTAACGTCCACTAAGACCAAATTGGTCTATCGGACCTTAAGAGGGTAAGTGATTACTTGTGATTCTTTAGAATTTTGTTTATGTGCTCAAAAAGCAGTAAGAGAAGCTTTCCAAGATAACCATACTTTTATTGAGTTAAGATGTTAGGAAGATTGGTAGTGTGACAAATATTTTGAAAATGAGATCTAATATGGGTATAGGTTGGACAATCTAAGAGAAAGTGCTTTTCATATTCAACCTTCTTAGTGTCACAAAGGTGACACAGTCTTTCATCCCATGGCGTTTTAGGAATTGACCAACGCCCAGTTTCACTATGGAGCTCGTGAGAATTTGTTCTTATCTTAGCAATGCTTATTTTTTTCTTTGCACTTGGAAAAACAGATAGATAATTTTGATCTTCTAGATTAGGGTTGATTACATCTTTATAATACCTTAATTTTATTTTTTCCTCTAACTCTTTATCACACCACATTTTCTCTTTAAATTTTCATTTGACGTTTTTTTTAATAGTATCTTTTTTCTACAAAATGGTTTCTTGCATGATTCCCCAATAGTTTAGCCAAGATCGGGCATCTTTATGCCATCCTCTCTTGAGTCGATGGTGGTTATGACTTGATTTTGAAACAATTTTAGGTGGCCTCTTGTCTTCCATGTTGTTTAACTTATTCTTATACATTAGGTATCTAGTCATAGCTATGCTCTCAATGGGGGAGAGGCGTGTTTCTAAGAGGAGGATGGGATAGGGCGTATTTCCTTTAATTTTGAGATTATAGGTTATACAATTCTTTTGTATTTTCTCTATCTTTCTCCAGGATTCATGAGAGATACTACAGCCCCAGACTTCACATCCATAAAGAATAACAGGTGTAACAAGAGTCGCAAAGAGGAGTTTCTTCTTATCCCAACTCCAAAGATTAGCTGATTTATAATTGTTTTCAAGCCCATAATAAGTTTTCCATCCCCAATAATCCTTTTCTCAATGTTATAATTCCAATTGAGCTTGTGGTGAATATAAATTCCAAGATATTTGTATGAGGTCACTTCCTCCAAGTTGTTGTTGTCATATACAAAGGTATCATAAGAGATCTTATTGGATTTAATAATCATGACCTTAGTCTTATCAGTATTAATAGTCATAACCATTATGGAGAAAAAATCCTTGAGGATTCTTAGTTGGTTTTCAAGATCATGGGAACTCCTTGCCATAAGAATGATATCATCAGCATAAAGAAGAATATTGATGACTATAAAAGTGAGAGTAGGGCCGACACAACCTGCTTTTTCCAAGCATTGTTCTAACTTGTCAATGTATATGCCAAAAAGGGCAGGGGACAAGGGACAACCTTGTTTGACTCTGATATTGCAGTTAATCTCTTTTGACCAGCGCTTAGTGTTTTTAATACCTACTCACCTATAAACCCAAGGAATACTGAGATAGCTACTATCTGTATCCGTATTCAAGTACTAAAGACGGTCACAAAAATATGTTACAAAATTTCCCCCATTTGGTATTTCCTAAATATAAACTCTGAAGTATCCCACATTGTACAGAGTTATGTTAGTTCAAATATGTATAGAGTCGCACATGAAAACTGTAGTAGGTCTGGATTTGACAGGATTGAAGAAATTTTATTATTTGCATTCTGTTGGGCCCTTCGTTTTTGGGATAAGGAATTGCGCAAGTTTTGACTGAGCACGAGTTGCACAAGCTTAATCATAGGCCTAGAGAAAGAGAAACAGAAAGCAGTTGTGAAAGTCAACACAACACCAGCTAAGAAACAAACGGTTTCAATAGAACAAGAAAGTGTGCAAGTCGAGAAGGAAGACACAACCAAGATTATATATAGGGATGAACATAATTGTAAAAGGGTTGGTTGAGTTGTTGGTTGGTGGATTGGTTGATTTAGTCATTGTATTTATTGTTACCCAGCGGATCATGAGTTGGTCCTGAGTTGAGTGTTGTAAATTGAGTGAAGTCAAGTCTTGAGTCTGTAATGAATTGGATCTATCAGTTTGAGAATAGGAGCTATGCGACATGAGTCCAGAGCCAAGAGTCTATACAGCGCACTACTGTGTAATTCTGAGTCTGTAATCAGAGAAAGATTCTAAAGATAATATGAAGAAGGGCCTAAATTTTATATATGATGTGTCTTTGTGTGTTTACTTATGCATTACAGTATTTTCTTATGGTTTATGAGTTCTATTTGATGGTTCTACGTTTAATGCTTGCTCGCAATGTAAGTAGGTTCGATTCTTGCACATGTATGTTTCAGATCTGTTCATGTCTCTTGCGCAATATTAGGAATGAGTCTTGAAGTCTCTATGGATCCTCTTAAGTATTTTCCCTACCCTTCCCTCTCTATCTATCTCAGCAGTGCTTCGGGTGAGACTTATTCTCTTCAGAGGAGATGAAAATGCCAGCGCTCTAGACTACACGGTACCTTTTGTTGGTACCCTGAGAAGGACCCTGGTCTTATCAAACTCGCACCAACAAAATGGTTTTTCTACCGGGACCTGTGTTAAAAGGGAACTTGTAGGGAGAATGCTTCTGCCGATCCATAGATCTAGTATTGATCAATGGTGGGAAAGGAACTGTGATGCCTTGATCTGGAAAGAAGCGAAACTGAGGAGAAAATCAGTGGAAGACACTCGCGAAGCAATCTGCTACTCAGAAAGATCGACCGACCAATACGATATCTTCTGGGTTAAACTCCCGGAAGACTTTTTCCACTGGATAAAGAGGCTCCAAGAAGCTCTAGAGTTCCAAGGGTGAGTTAATAGGATCTACACGTGGGATACCAGAAAGCTAGCAGCACTTCAGAGGTTTGATTGTCCATTTGCACGAGCTCTGGATTTATGGGTTAGCACCACACTAGAGGGATACATAATTGAATTTGCAGCTGAGCAGAGGAAATTTTCAATTAAGACGCAAGGTGAAGGTTGTTGAGATAAATCCCCCTGTGGATTAAGGTTTTCTTGATGGAGGAAGGGATGTTGATGATGTCCCCAACTAATATGGTAGCATAAACACCCTTGCTTGGGGTAGGGAGAGGCAGGGTGAGAGTCATGTCATGAGAGAGGGGAAGGGTTCTTTGACAAATGGGGGGGAAACAACAAGAAATGGACTCAAGAGATGAGCGACCCTTGAAGAGAAACTCCATAGTTGAGAAGTGGTGGTGCGGCAAGATCAAGAAAGTAGCAAGAGAGTCTGAGAAGTTGAGGAGAGAAGGAGCATCAGGAGAAGTAGAAGAAAGATAGATGGAAGAACTGCAGAAGATGAGAAGACAGGAACAACTGGCCAGTCAAAGATTGAATGAGAGAGAAGCGTGGAGAGAAAGAAGTCCCCAAGAGGTGGGAAAAGAAGGAGAAGGTGCATACGTAAGAGAGGAAGAAGTCGACATGAATCTTGGAGAAGAAAGAGAAGATTCAGCCCCGATAACATGAGAGATCGGGAATCCGACCGAATAGATTGTCCCAGTGGAAGCAAATGAGACCCCCAAGATCAAAGAAAACTGCCCCGAAGCTAGTGGCACCAGCCCCAAATCACCCATACCACAAGTGTCTTCTATACAAGCAGTAGGTTCGATACTACCTTCTCATGCTAGTTTTGTTCCAGTACAATTAATTAGTCAGTCACAACCAGGAAGTGCGAGCACAGGGAGGATATTGGGATCCCCTGGTAGATCGCAAGAAGGACCATTAGGGTTCATATTGATAGGAACAACAAGATAATCAATGGATGGCCATGCGGGAGGTTTGATTGTCCAATACTCAAAATTTCGGGGTAAGTGATGGAGGAGCATTGCTTCACGTCAGCATGCGCCAGCCAGCCAGCACGTTTCAGCGCACATTCAATGGAGGGAGGCACAACCCTCTCATTTTTCCAAAATTTGAATTTGAATTAAATGATTGTAAGGCTAGTAGAGCCAAATCCATGCCTTTAAGCATGTAGTAGTTAGAGTCTCCTTTAATCGATGACCGCAGGCTGAAGATCTAGATCCAATTTGGACTAGACATCCATTGAATATCCATTCAATGTAATAAATGAGAGTAGGTGAGATGGAGGGAAGAGCTCGAGGAGCCCCCTTTTGTAAGAAGATATTGTGTATCTATATTCATTAGAACTAGCGGGGGAAAAGGGAATATAAGAGAGGAAGTCGAGACTCCATAGCAGTCCGAGCTTACCCAGATTGTAACAAGCATTCAGATTAATACAAAGAGCAGTTTTTCCTGCACATGAGTCTTTGCGTGTTTATGCAATTGAATTTTTTCTGTGTGTGTTCATTTCATATGCTGTAGATGTATGTTAGTTTCCAGTTGCAGGGATAGATAGATTTTCCTACCTATTTGTGAGATTGTTGATTTCAGTTTGTTTTTTTGTGGCTTCATGCAAGGGGTTGCATGAAAAAGTATTGAGGGATCTGTAAGCCAATGAAAGAGTGCACTTCTGAGTTCTATGGAATTCAAACAAAGACATGCTAGGAGGGCATGCCAGAGGAATCATAGGCTCAAGGGAGAAGCCTCAAATTTGTTGAACACCTTGGAGGTGAGACTATGCAGAAGAGGGCACAGAGAGAGAGAGATAAGATAGAATCACTAAAGGTTTTGTAGAAGCTCTGCTAGGAGGGCATCAAGTGAGTGCATAGAGTGCATAGGAGAGAAATCTCTTTCGAGTTCTGAGATAAGGGAAGTGTCAAGGGAAGACACTCACATGGTTACTGGACACCCTATAGGCTCAGCAAGGCATGCTTGAGCAAGAAGTTATAGAAGAGGGCACTTCCATCCCTTTAAGGAGAGAAAGGGGAAGAGACCATTGAGGTCCGAGCAGTTAAAGATCAAGGAGGACAAAGACCTGTGTAAGGAGTGCACTAGGCCAACACTCGAGTGAAGTGTTGATAGACAACCGTCTGAAAGCTCGTCAAGCACAAGGAGTGAGCACGGGAAGAATTTGTTTCAAGTCCGAAGCTCAGGAGGTCAAGCACAGGAGTGGGCACTGAGAGAGGACCTACTCTAAGTCCCGAAGCTCAGAAGGAATAGTGCCTTAGTGCACAGAGAAAAAAAAATGAAGGAATGAAAGTTGAGGAGGAGGAGTACAACTACCGTTAGATTAGTTGCAGGCTGAAGATCTGTATCGTTGAATCTACGTCTAGACACACATAAATAGTGTGAAGGAGAAGATATCTAAACAGACGATGGAGAGCCTTTGGGAGGAAGTTTCGAATAGACGATAGTCGTCGAATCAGGAAGAGTCACACAAAGGATAACAATGGGACCATGAAGTTCTCAAAGCTCAGGAGGAGGTGCGTCAACAACCGGTAGATCAGTTGCAAAGGAGGAGATCTGAACCATTGGAGCCTATGCCCAGACAGCAGGAGAAGAGCGTGCAAGGGATTAAATCTGAACCATCATATCGAGCACCGAGGACCGATAGTTGTTGGATATGGGAGAAGGTGTGCGAGGTTATCCCTTGTAACAGAATAAGAGAGAGGACTCGTCAAAGTCCCAAAAGCATCGAGACCATCCATCTCAGAGGACGTGTGTCAAGAGATCCACATTTCGTGGATTTGTTCATCGGGAATTTGAGAGTGAAGACTCTGCCAATTTCCCGAAAGGGAATTCCCAAAATAATCAGGACCGTCCATTATGGAGGACGCATGGTAGAGATCTGAAAGCCACCGGGAATTTGATCACTAGGATTTGGGAGGTGAAGACTCCACAAGAATCCTGAAAGCTAGAAAGTCGGGATTTAATATAGACCATTGGTTGACAGGAGAATAGGAGCCATCAGATCACAAAGGAGGAAGATCGTTTACCGGGGCATGAGATTTCGGATTTCAGGTTTCAGTGATTGGAGGAACAAGGATTTCCTTGTAACCGAAAAATCCGAAATCCGAACCCAGTAACACCTTTTGGTGTTAGCACGTGGTCACAGGAAAGGGTCAGGTGGATGAAGGAAAAGAAGGAGCCAAAGACCGTTAGCTCTTTTTCAGTTTTCTAGATTCAGAGGAACAAGGTGCTTGGTATCGGGATCCCCGGTATCACGAAATGGGACACGCCCAAAGGATTGGCCCTGGGTCACAAGACAGGGTCATATGGAGAAGGATAGGAGAGATGTTATCAAGTGTTAAACCCCTTTTCGGGAATTGGACTTTCGGATATCAGGACATAGAGAGTCAAGGACGACTCATATATCAGAGCGTGATTAAGGCCTCTAATCACGACGATGATCACATGGAGGGGAAAGCTCACGCTTAGTTCTTAAGTTTGCACATGATGGTTTTTCAATAAAGAGGACCTATGGATTCGTTCAAAGGGTTCTAGCAGGGGCCCAAAGAGCTATTTCAGCTCAGGAAGGAGAACGATCCAGAGACCGGGAGGTCGCGGACCCTACTGAGGTAGGGGGTCTGCACCAAGTGGTATCAGAGCCAATTTTTGTCTGTAGGCTACATGCAGAGGGAGGAAAAGTCATAAATAATATACTCTGATACACACCATCAAGTGGTATCAGAGAAAGAATTTGCGTCTGTATATTTCAAGTGAAAGAGAAGAAGAAGACAGAGTATTGATGCTCTGTGAAGATTGTTGCAGGGTGAGAAACAAATAGTAGATTTTCCAGGAGGGTGGATTCAAGGTGAAGATGGTTACTGAAGTTCATGAACGTGGTCATGAAAAATACCTCCAGCATAAAAGCAAGGCTAACACAGACAAAGAGCTCAAAGAGATAAGAGCACAAATGGAGAAGCTTGCATTGAAGATGCAGCAAGAGGCAAAGACATGTTGGAGGTATGAATGGCCTCTCAAGAGGAAAGAAAAATGGTCCATTCAGAAACTGTTGGCCAAAGGACAGCGAAGACTGTTGAGAAGGTGGTTGAGGTATGTTGAGGGCCTTAGAGACACAGAGGAAGTGGTTCACGTCTATGATATAGAAGCTGGGAAGAGTCTCAGTGATGATGAGATGGGATCATTAGAGGATCTCATAGACTGCCAGGTGAGCAGGGCAGAAATCCCATATTTCTAGGTGGGAAAGGGAGAGTAGATGAGACTGTCTAAAAGTCTCATGAACTCAAAAGTGAGTTCATATCAGCAAGAGGAGCTGACAGAGAAGGGTCAGAGGAGTCTTCTGATCATTGGAGGAATTGAGGTATTCCTACCACATAGCCCAATTGAGGCGAGAAATTTTTTTGCAGAGGCAGCAACAGGAGAAGGACAGCCAACAGTGACTGTCATGGATGAAGAGGAGAACATGGAGCAAACACTGATGTTTTCCCCAGCAGAAGGATATGAGAATTCACAAGAATGGCTCCAAATTTTCAGCCAGGAAGCTGGAAAAGAGATGATTGCAACATTGGAGCTTGTAGTAGGAGAGGAAGCAGACGACATAGATTTTGATGGTCTGTGTGAATAATTTGAAGCCCTAGAGAAAAGGGTGACAATGCAGAGCATGCACATCCAACAGATCAGGTTGGAGACACGAGAAGGATACCATCCCAATAAGTAGCTAGAGGAAGCTGGAAATACACCAGTAGAAGAAATGGCAAAGGCAAAGTTGTCAAAGGGAGAAGCTAAGCAGCAGCTCAGTGAAGAGACTGCAGAATTGGAGTCTGCAGCAGAGTGGCAAGTAAAAACCACAAGAGATGAGGAAGACAACATGGGATATCATATTGATCTACCCTTTTTCAAGGAGGAAGTGCAGCAGAGGAGGTTGCACAAAGAGGAGAGCCAGCTAGTTGAGCAGTTGGACGAGGTAATTGAAGAAATTAGAAGGTTGATGTTGAGTTCAGCACAAGAAATTGTCAGCAAGATGAAGTTGAACAGAGGGAATCCTGCCATAGTAGAAGGGAATATGCAACAACAACAGCAACGAAGCAATGGCGTAGATGGACAGCTCCAGAGAACTATTTGGGATCCAGGTGGATTTCAACAGGGATGTTGGGAATCTCATGAGCAGGAGCTCATGAATTTTTCACAGCAGTGGAGTATGATGTAGGAGCATCGCTTCACGTCAGCATGCGTCATCCAACCAACACATTTCAGTGTGCATTCAATGAAGGAGGGAGGCGCATCCCTCTTGTTTTTCCAAAATTTGAATTTGAATTAAATGATTTTAAGGCAGGTAGAGACAAAGCCATGCCTTTGAGCATGTAGTAGTTAGAGTAGAATTTAATGGATGACAGCAGGCTGAAGGTCTATATCTGATTCGGACTAGACAGCCATTGAATATCCATTCAATGTAATAAATGAGAGTAGGTGAGATCGAGGGAAGAGATCGAGGAGCCCCCTTTTTTAAAAAGATATTTTGTATCTGTATTCATTAGAACTAGCAGGGACAAATAGAAGAGAAGAGAGGAAGTCGAGACTCCATAGCAGTCCGAGCTTACCCAGATTGTAACAAGAATTTAGATTAATACAAAGAGCAGTTTTTCCTGCACATGAGTCTTTGTGTGTTTATGCAATTGAATGTTTTTGTGTGTGTTCATTTCATATGTTGTAGATGTATGTTAATTTCCATCTGCAGGGATAGATAGATTTTCCTACCTATTAGTGAGGTTGTTGATTTCAGTCTGGTTCTTTGTGGCTTCATGCAAGGGGTTGCATGACATATTATTGAGGGCTCTGTAAGCCAGTGAAAGAGTGCACTTCTAAGTTCTGTGGAATTCCGACAGAGAAGTGCTAGGAGGGTGCGCCAAAGGAATCATAGGCTCAAGGGAGAAGCCTCAAGGTTTTTGAACACCTTGGAGGTGAGACTGTGTAGAGGAGGGCACATAGAGAGAGAGAGATAAGATAGAATCACTGAAGGTTTTGTAGAAGCTCTGCCAGGAGGGCACGAGCGAGTGCATAGAGTGCATGAGAGAGAACTCTCTTTCGAGTTCTGAGATAAGGGAAGTGTCAAGGGAAGACACTCACAAGGTTACTGAACACCCTGTAGGCTCAGCAAGGTGTTCCTGAGCAGGAAGTTGTAGAAGAGGGCACATCCATCCCTTCAAGGAGAGAAAAAGGCATAGACCATTGAGGTCCAAGTAGTTGAAGCTCAAGGAGGACAAAGAATTTTGTAAGGAGTCCACTAGGCCAACACTCGAGTGAAGTGTTGATAGACAGTTGTCTGAAGGCTCGTCAATCACAAGGAGCGAGCGTAGGAAAAATTTGTTTCAAGTCCGAAGCTCAGGAAGTCGAGCGCAGGAGTGGGCGGCGAGAGAGGAATTACTCTTAGTCCCAAATCTCAGGAGTAATAGTGCCTTAGTGCACAGAGAAACAGAAAGTACGAAGTGAAAGATGAGGAGGAGGAGCACAACTATCATTAGATCAGTTGCAGGTTGAAGATCTGGATCATTGAATCTATGTCCAGACAAACAAAAATAGTGCAAAGGAGAAGAGATCTAAACAGACAGTGGAGATCCTTCAGGAGGAAGTGTCGAATATCCGATAGTCATCGAATCAAGAAGAGTCGCACAGAGGATAAAAATGGGACCATGGAGTTCTCAAAGCTCTCGAGGAGGAGCGTCGACAACCGTTAGATCAGTTGCGAAGGAGGAGATTTTGATCGTTGGAGCCTATTTCCAGACAGCATGAGAAGAGTGCGCAAGGGATCAGATATGAACCGTCAGATCGAGCACCGAGGACCGATAGTCTTCGGATCCGGGAGAAGATGTGTGATGTTTAACCCTCGTAACAACAGAAGAGAGAGGACTTGTCAAAGTCATGAAATCATCGAAACCATCCATCTCATAGGATGCATGTCAAGAGATCCACATTTCGGGGATTTGTTCACCGAGAGTTAAAGAGTGAAGACTCCCCCAATTTCCTGAAAGCGAAGTCCTGAAGAAATCAGGACCGTCCATTGTGGAGGATGCATGGCAGAGATCTGAAAGCCACCGGGAGTTGGGAGGTGAAGACTCTGCAAGAATATCGAAAGCTATAAAGTCAGGATTTAATCTAGATCGTTGGTTGATGGGAGAATATGAGTCGTCATATCACAAAGGAGGAAGACCATTGATCAAGGTGAGAGATTTTGGATTTCAGGTTTCGGGGATTGGAGGAACAAGGAATTCCTTGTAACCGAAAAAGCCGAAAGCCGAAACCGGTAACACCTTTTGGTGTTAGCACGTGGTCACAGGAAAGAATCACATGGACAAAGGCAAATAAGGAGCCAAAGACCGTTAGCTCTTTTTTGTTTTTCAGGATTCAAAGGAACGAGGTGCTTGGTATCGGGATTCCCGGTATCACAAAACACGACGCACCCAAAGGATTGGCCCTGGGTCACAGGACATGGTCATATGGAGAAGGATAGGAGAGATGCTAGCAAGTGCTAGAACCCTTGTTGGGAATCGGAATTTTGGATACCGGAAGATAGAGAGTGAAGGGTGATTCATATATCAAAGCTTGATTAAGGCTTTTGATCACAACGGCGATCACATGGAGGGGAAAGCTTGCGCTTAGTGCTTAATTTTGCACAGGATGAGTTTTCAATAAAGAGGACCCGTGGATTCGCTCAAAGGGTTTGAGCAGGATCCCAAAGAGATATTTCAGCTCAGGAAAGAGAATGATCCAGAGACCGAGAGGTCGTGGACCCTGCTGAGGTAGGGGGTCTACACCAGTAAGGGAGATGAAGATGTTGAGCGGCTCTTGTTCCTGTGTGAAGAAATCTAGAGATCCAGAGGGACTCCGGATGAAAATAAGTTGGTCGAGTTCCAGACTACCTTGAGAGGTCGCGCTCTCAAGTGGTACATGAAGATCATTGATCTGGGAGTGCCAGGGATGCAAGGTCAAGCGTTCACACTTGGCCAAGTATGGATGAGGTTCATTGTAGAGTTCAAACTACCTCAGTCATAACAAAAAGTTATGTATGAGTTGCACGAGATCCAGCAGCGGGAAGGTGAATTAGCCTGGGAGTACAGCCAAAAGTTCAAAGATTCTATAAGGAGGTTGGAACATCCAATACACGAAGAACATCAAAGGGAGTGGTACATTCAGGGGTTGTTTCCTCTGACTTTGATTCTGCTAACGCAACAACGGATATCCATGTTAACAGACGCCTTGGAACAATCGATGCATATTGAAGCCATGGCAGGATACCCTAGGAGCCTGAGAGTGACCAAACCCCCAGTAGATGTGAATCTGGCGCAACTACAAGGGAAGATATCAGCACTTACAGAAAATATTCAGTAGCTAATGATACCCAAACCAAGACGGCCACAGGTTTGGTGCACTGGATGTTATATGGAAGGTCATCTGGCGAACGCATGTTCGTGAATGAGGGGAATGGGACCTCCTCAGAATCCAATAGTAGCCCCACCAGGACCGACGGGAGGAGTTGTGCAAGTGTCGACGAACTTACTATTCCATAACCCCACCCCATGAAATCTATCGAACCCATGGGCATGGGCCAAGACAGTGCCCCATCATGAAGAAATATTTGACAGTACCAAACAAAGTACACTGTTAGTTCTTCATCTCTACCACACATACTACCAATCAATGTAGAGCGTTGGATTCACTTGTAGAAAGGTTAGAACGAATAACATTTAGGGTGAATGAAAACCCTTAGGGACCAGGAAGAGGTCGAGGAGGTGGAGTCGGAGGAGACTTCAAGGACGAAGAACTAGGGGAAGAGGACCAAGCAAATGTTATAACTGTGATAAGAAATATCACTTGGCTAGAGATTGTCCTCATCCAAGGCAACCATGGTGCTCTCACTGCAGAACCAATGGGCATGCAACTAAAGACTGCCCATAATTAATTGAAAAGTAGGAAGATAGAGTACGACAATGAGGAACTAACCTCATCAGTTCGAAAATCAAGAGGGTTAGTAAGGGACAATTTCCCAACCTTAATATCATTACTCGAGGAGGAGAAAAGACAGGAGTTGATGTTGATACTCTACCTCATATCTAGAAAGCAGCAACTAAGGAAGACAAGTATGACCCTCTAAAACAAAAGTTGTTCTTTAAAGATTCCATAGAAGTATTTCATAATATTCCTAGTCCTAAAATGCGAGAGAATCCCCCCAAGCCCACTGTTTACCCTAATATGGCACAAGTCCCTGCTACACCCCCTGCACCCAAAAACCTTGTATTCATACCAAGACAACCTGAGCAACCTCAAAACGTAGTTGACCTTTGGTTTGAATTATTCTTTGACATTATAGGGAATGATCAACTAAAAGAAAAGTTGTGCAATGCACTATACCTAGTTTTAGGGAACGAAGAACCCTTAGAAGAAAGGATAAGGGCCAATCTTCCTGAGAAAAGTACTCATAGAGTGAAATGAAGAAAAGTACGAACCGAAAAGGAATTCAGATTAATAGCCTAGTTAGATGAATTTGAGATCAAGGACTTCATCTTGGATATGGGATCCAATGTGAACATTCTGCCTAAGAAGGCCTAGGAAGCCTTAGGAAAACCTAGGCTGACATATTCCCCAATTTAGTTAAGAATGGAAAACCAATATTGTATCTTCTCCATAGGAAGACTGGAGAACGTGGAAATAGATGTAGTAGGAGTAAAAACAGTGGTTGACTTTGAAGTCATTCAGATCATGGGAGATAAGGAACCCTACCCTGCATTACTTGGCATTGATTGGGCCTATGATAATTATGCAGTAATCGACTTAAATAAAGACACCATGACCTTTGAGGTTGAGGGAATCAAGGTAGTTCAACCTTTGGATCCATATGTAGGACCCATGTATACAAAACCAATAGAAAATAATATGGAGGGAGAAGACTTGGACTAGTTCTACACTGTAACAGCTGGGACAAGAAACGATTATATAAACCCCACCATCAATCGGTCAGTAACTTGGAGAAGCATACAGACAACAGATGAAGATTCAAAATTGGCTTTCGACAGTTGGAAACAAGGGTTTCATGAAATATTGTAAAGAATATGCACAACTATCAAATCGAATAGATGGGTTGGGACCAAATTTAGAGAACACCAATATACGATGGCACCTCAAATCTCAACAGTTTTTTGCATAAGATGGAGGAAAATGTAAGAGAAGCCCAAAGAATCTCGGTACTAGATGTAGCCTTTCAGAACAACCCCGCTAGAAGGTGGGATAATCATAAAGTCGTACTCAGAACTTGGGACAAGGTGAAGAGATCTATCAAGTATAGGTTCCAAAATAAGGAGCAGCTGGAATCAGAGATGCAGACAGATCTCCAAGTTGTGCAATTTTTCAGTTGATCCAGATTAGTTTCGGCACAAAATGAGAGCGGAGATATAATAAAGAAATGCACAGAGATATTGCAGATATTCAATAATATAACAGAAATGTATCAGAGATGCAACCATAAACATAGATATACAGTAATACAAGATTTCTATTAATCAAAGAAAATGTGAAGAGACTGTAAAAATACAGAGTGAAAGACTCGCTAGAATGGTGGCAGCTTATCTCTGAGAAGAGATGTGACGGCTACTCGCATTCGCAAGAAGATGGTTACAATGAGGCTCTAGAGGCCTTTTTACAATAATCGAGAATGCCA
>SNQJ01S0038874.1:68062-82939 GCA_010110895.2 Picea sitchensis | reverse complement strand
TAATATGGAGATTTACAAAAAACTCAATGTTGATGAAGTCTGTGTAATAGAATTTTTCCAAATTTAACTTTGAGTGGAGATAGATCAATAGTGCTAGTTACAAACTTCTTCAAATGCCTAGATCAACCTTAATATACATGAGAGAATACTTTAGTCTTAGATATTTTTTTCCGAGATTGCCTCCCCCACTGAACACTACTAGAATGATCACCTCCTCCCCGATGCTTCTTAAAGGAAATACGAAGCAAGAAAATTTAACTTCTATTTAGACTTGTACCAAGCCAATGCAAGGGATGCACCCTCCCTCCACTTAGGAAATCCTCACAACATCGTCATTTGATCAACAACTCCCACCCACAACCCCCTCAGTTTTGGCAAGGGGTATGGAGTCATTAGGCACCAAATTCAAACATTGAGTTGGGTTTGTTGTCCATAACAATAATATCTCACTTGGATGTTAAACATACTAAGATGATTTAGCTCAAATCGATTTCTTATAAGAGTTTATTTCACGCTCCTATCGTCCATTTATACTATTGTACCTAGCAGTCCCATGTTTGACCTATTCATGGTCACTAACTGGTTTATCTCATCTTAATTTAATATGGCGATTTACAAAAAAAAACAATGTTGATGAAGTCCGTGTAATAGAATATTTCCAAATTTAACGAAATATGTGTTATATTTATAATGTTTTGGATAAAAAGACTATAAAACTCTTTTTTAACCCTATAAAACCTTGAAAGAGTTTACCAAACTAGACGGTCCTATGGAAAATCATACAATGGACAAATAGGAAGATATTTCAAAGTCCTCCTTAAGGAACATATTGTTGACACTTTCCACAGCCACGTCATGAAATTAGCTATCGTCAAACACTCCCACAATTCAAACATCTCATTTGCTTTGACTAGACTAGAATCTTTGACTCAACCCCCTCTTACCCCTCTCGTATCATTCTAGAAGCACTAGAAATTGAAAAACATCCCAATAACTTTGATTTAGATTCATTTCTCAATCTACCTCATCCCAACGTTTCTTCTTTTAATGTCCTAAGCATTCTTACCCTTTAAGTTTTTAGCCTTTAACAACCTTCTTTCCTATCAAGACTAATTTTCTCTAATATTCTAAAGTCATTTTTTTTTTCTTTTTCTAATCCCTTTATTTTAATTTTAAAATATTTTATTCAGTTGATTGTTACTTTCATTTCTGTTATATTTAAAAATTTTAATCTTTTTCATCATTTACCTTCTTTTGTATTTTGAAAATTTTATTTTTTCCATTATTTACCTTCTTTATATCATTTAGTAATTATATCTTTTTATTTTTAGCTTAGGGTGATATATTACCTTTTTTCCTTTTTTCTTCATGTTTATTTTAAATTCTTAAACATATTATTTTTCTTTGAATCAACTTTAGTTATAATTTCATATTTCTTATTTCTTAAGCTAGATTATAACATATATCTATTTAGTTATAATTTCATCATTTCTTATTTCTTAGGCTAGATTATAACAGATATCTATTTAAATTCAATTTGAATTTTTCTAAGTGGTATCCTTTTTGTACTTTCTATTTACTCTAATCCTTAAACACTTTTATTTTTTTATTTAACATCATGTTTATAATTATTTATAAAATTAATCTTAATCTAATTAGATCATTTCTTACATTGTCAATGGTTTTTGAAAATCTACACACTCCCATTGAATGCCATTATAAAGAGGGTAGAATTTGAACACATTAAGTATGGATATTGAATGCTATGTCAATTTTAATATTGATAAGAATCAATAATGCTCACAACACATAGATTCAAGTGGGGATTCAAAATGACAAGGTTTCTCAGATTTTTTGGGGAGGCTTACATAGACTCAAGTGGAGATTCAAAAAGACAAGTGATGTTTCCAAGATTTTTTGAAAGCTTTCATTAAGTAACACTTAAATGGTGGATACATCAATATGGTGGTGATAGTATTATGGATGAGAGCCAACAAAAATAGACATGATTTTAGTTTCTAGATGTCAAAAACAAATAATGATTGTAAACCTTGAATCTTGATCATCATTCACATCCATCCTCATCTAATATTGAAATTAAAATGATAATTAAACATTCAAAAATTGAAAATCTACATATGATAGGTTACTAACCCTTCTTTTAAAAATTCATAACATTTTTTCTCTTTTATAAAAAAATAAGTAAATTAAAAAATATATTTTTTAATTAAAATTTTAAATTAATCATGATAAACATCATGATAAACAAGTTTATAAACTACTCTTGAAAGACAAGTTTAAACCCTTATTTAAAAAAAAGTTGAAAACGTTTTTTTTTTCTACCAATCATACTGCCCTACTTATATTTTTTAATTAAAATTTTAAATTACTCATGATAAACATCGTGATAAACAAGTTTATAAACTACTCTTGAAAGACAAGTTTAAACCCTTATAAAAAAAAAAGTTGAAAACGTTTTTTTTCTACCAATCATACTGCCCTACTTAAATTCCGAGATGTTACAATAAATCACATTAAAAATTACTCCTAATTATATTTTTTTATTGCACCAATGGATAATGACATCGCTATGCATCATCCGTAGGAAGTAGGCCGAGGCCCTATGTTTCATTATAATAAATACTACGCCTCTATCTATACCCATTCTCCACCAACACGGAAGCAGAGAGTGCATTGTTCTGTTCCTCGGTTACAAAAGAATAGCCTCGGCTCTCTGTCAGTATTTACGACCATGGCGGGAGACCAAATAAATGTAAAAGTATGTAGGGTTTCAACTGTTGCACCGGCCATTCCTACAGTGAAGCAGCGCATATTCCTCTCCAGCTTTGATCTTTTTTCGGTAGCCTCCAATAACATGCGGTTTCTTCTTTTCTACAAACCAACGGTATCAACTACTGAAAAGGAATTTTGTGTGATAGTGGAGAATCTTAAGAGGAGCTTGTCATTAGTTCTGGTGGATTTCTATCCATTCGCAGGTCGGTTGGACTTGAAGGGAGGAGAATCCGGTCGGCCGGAGGTTGACTGCAACGATGGGGGAGTGGATTTCGTGGAAGCATCGATTGATACGGCCTTCCAGGACGCAGAAAAGAATGATTTTCAGCACAAGAATTTCTTCCAAGAACTTGTCCCAACCCGGAATCAAAATTATGAAGATTCGCCTCTTTCAGTACAGGTGTGACCTAGCATTAGATCTATCAGTCGCGGAAAGTCATGTTCAATCTAGATGTATTTAATAATTTTAATAGTAATACCATTTGTTTTGTTTGGAATAGGCAATAATCAGAAATTAATGTAAGTGGATTTTTTTTGATGAATGACTTTTAATAATAAGTGACAAATTCAACTTTTTTTTAGATGTGCTGTGCTGGTTTTTTTTGGAAAATTTTATTTTAAGATGGTCAACAAAAAGACAAATATTATTGATGAATGATTATTATTTAAGACCAATATAATTGATGAATAATTATTATTTAGTTTAAATTAGATTTATTGTTTTTATATTTCTTATTTTATATAACTAATGATGTCATGTTAGATGTATAGAGTATAGAGTTAAAGATTGACCAAATTATAAAACTTATTTTGTTTTGGTTAAGTCAACTAAATTATTAAGATAACAATCATTAGATGTATAGTATTAAAGATTCACCAAATTCTAAAACCTATTTTGTTTGGGTTAAGTCAACTAATTATTAGGATAATAATTGTTTTTAGAAGATGATCAAATTATTAAATCTATTTTGATTTTATTAAGTTGAAATCAATTTATTAGTGGGGAGAGTAACGATTATTCGTACCAACCACTAAAGTAAACTTAATTGACAATTATTTAATAATTAACTCATTCTTCATTTCAATAATTTTGATGTGTGCATGAAAAATCATTATTTGTTTAGAATAGATTTATTATTACTATGTTTATATATATAAACATTGATGAATGATTATTATTTAATTTGTGTTAGATTTAGTATTTTTTTATTTTTTTTATTTTATATAACACATTATTTTAGGTGCATAGTGGTTTTTTTGTTAGTCATAATTATTGGCTAAACACCGGGTCCCAAAAGAAACAAAGACAAAAAGAACCATGAACGAGTGTCTGTCCATAGAGGAAAACCAAGCCAAGTTTTAAAGTTAAACTTAACATCTGAAAAGTTTTGAAGCAACTAACATATTAACATTCTAGATAACCAACTAACTGGATAATCATAAAAGAGATATATAATTGTCTAAGCTAGAGAAAGCTCAAACATACTCGACTATGAAAACTTGATATCAAATGAATCATCAGAAGGGGGCACCGGGGGAACCATCGATCCAGAGCTAGTCATAGGTTTAGCAGTCGAATAAGACCTTGTATGCAACCAACCGCTTGCACGGAGTGAGAGAGATCCTCCATGGACTTTGACCTACCATGAAACACTTGTCATTAGTAATTTGTTCTACTCCTCGAGATATTCCATCCTCTGCTTAAGATGCCTGAAGTCATGGTATTTTGGAAGCATTCCCAATGCCACCATGGTCTTGGTGTACCATTAGAGTTCCAGGGTTTTGAAAAAAATTGAATTCCTGGTTCTAGTGTAGACTAGGTCGGGAATGATGCCACCTACCTCTTCTTCCACTTCCTCATCCTCCTTGTAATCCCTGACCATTCTTACTTATTCCTACAAATATGACATGGTGGATCGATCCTCCAACGGAAAAAACTAATGATAAAAATCTACATCCTTAATAACATCCTTATCTACACACGTCTGGAAAGCAAGGGAGTGTCTGGAACTTCCTCCTCGAAGGGCCATGGGAGACCAAGGAGAGGAAAGAGAAGAAAATCAAATTGAAATGGAATCAAAGATTTGGTTTGTAATCAACATACACCAGAGATCAAATATGCTATAGAGACTAGGAATAGTGAAGGCCAAAGGCCTTCCCTGCTTCAGCCTTAAACTTCCAAGAGCCATCATGCTACCAAGAGCCAAGAGTATTGCAGTATCAATGCATTTTTTATTCATGAAAACCTTTATAACTCTGCATCATGCGAGAACCATTATGATCGTACCCTCCACTACCTTCTCGTTCGATTGATCGATCTACTCCAGATTCACCATTATCCTCAGCGCGGGGGGTACATAGGAATGAAGAGACATCCTTGATATCCAACTTGCCTTTCATAATTGTGCGGTGGAAAATGGACACCCATTCGAGAATGTTAGATGCATTAATAAATTTTGTGAGAGCATACATTGTACAAGAATTACACACAAAAAAAATATTCGTGTTACCCATTGGTATTCAATTACATCACATTTATATAGTTGGTTTTAGATTCAACTTATTCAAACATGGATATGGAGGTTGAGAGAATATCTCAACAATCTCCTATAGTATCCCAAACTAACTCTAAACTCAACACAATGCATTAATGGAAGCATTATCTCCAACACCCCCCTTTAATGCTTACATTAGAAACAAAAAACATAAATTACAAAACTGAACTTTGTCTTTGTCTGATCTGATCTTCATCAACACTTCTACCCACTTTGAAATCTCCTGCTTTACGCTCTTTATTCTCCACAACTTCAAGCTTCCCTCTCAATTCATTTAAGATAAAAAATCGCTTATTACCATCATGACAAAATTGTAATGATTAACAATATTAACATACTTTACTCTAACAAAGTACATAGCTCGTTAAGTTTTCTAGACAAGAAACCAAGTAACTGGACAATTCTATGAAGATACGTCTATCTGTCAAACACATAGCTCATTGAATCTGACAATTATCTAGGAAATTACTCTAGATACTGAACGTATCCAAAAGTTAATCATACAAGTGAACTTTTTACATACACACTCTTACACTCACAAAATAATAAATAATATTTACTAGCACAACCACCCAAAACCGTGGCTGATGAATGCCGAAAGGCATGGATAGAAAATGAAACGCACAGCAAGAAAATGAAATGCACAATCAGAAAATGAGCGTCTATAGTCAACACAACCAGCTTGTTAAATCCAAAGTTTAATCATTTAAACGTGGAAATCATATAATGCTATAGTAATTTCTTAATATGATTAGGTAATCCAAAGTTTAATCATTTAAACGTGGAAATCATATAGTGCTACAGTAATTTCTTAATATGATTAGGTAAATGTTAAAAGGTAAACAGGTTAGTGGATGCATTCAAAAATACAAGGAAGTTATGAAGAGGAAATCACATTCATTGATTTGGGAGGATGACTAAGAATATGCCACCATCTTCAATTGTTAGCCATCAGATTAGAATTTTAGATTAAAAGGTGATTAATTGTGCTCATTGTCAATAGGTGTACGCCTTTCGACGTAATTATAATCCCTTCTCATAAAATTTAATATAAATATTTTCTCTTAAAACATAGACGTGCCCATGTGTCGACCTTCTTGACAGAATCATAATCATTCAAATCTGGAAAACCAAGATCTGTGATTTATTTTCTGATATGAAGAGGCAGAGGGATTTTCTTGGTTTCTTCATTGTGGAAAGAAGTCGATTTCAATTCAGCTGTGATCAAATGACGACAACATTTCTATGATAGATTGCATTCTGGCTGTCAACACCAACATTCTCATTGACTCGGGTTTCTCAGTGTGCATGCTTTCTCCTTTAAATCATACTTAGCGCTCAGGATTAATGGAATCCTAGGTATTTTTCACAATTGTCGGTCCACAGTCTCTCCTCTGCATTTTTCAGTTGATTATAGGGAGCACAGATACACTATCGATGAGTATTTCAACATCTGTATTGTTACTCTCAAAGTATAGCAAAGAGTGAGTGAAGGAACAAATTCTCCTTTGAGAAAAATACCATCACCCACTTATAAGATGAATAGATCCAAAGCATACTCGTGCCCATGCACGTATCCCAGTGGCAACAGTTTCTATAGTAGTTGCGGCTTCACACTGGTGGACGAATAAAATCTCAAACGATAATATCCTAAAAACAATGACAACACACATGCTACTCACACGCTAACCTATGTACAAGGAATTAACACTCAACTATCTCCCATTTTCCTAGCCATCCTGTGAGGGATTTAAGCCAGACCAGGCTCTGATACCATAACAAATTTTGTGAGAGTATACATTGTACATGAATTACACACAAAAAAATATTAATATTACAGATTAGTATTCAATTACATCACATTTATATAGTTGATCTTAGATTCAACTTATTCTAAACATGGATATAGAGGTTGAGAGAATATCTCAAGCATATCCTACAATATCCCAAACTAACTCTAAACTCAACACAATGCATTAATGGAAGCATTATTTCCAACATGCATAGTGTTAGAGATGACCAAATTATAAAATTTATTTTGATTGGGTTAAATAAACTTGATGTGAAACCGAAACCTTGTTTCACTCTTCTATAAATTTCTGTCAAAAATATACCGTCACTTAACAGAGATCTAGATGACACGAAAATCTAGAGATCCGAAATACATAAATCCTTTAAACCCTTCCTTTTTTCGAATCTTGAATGAAACTTTAACCTTTTATAAAGTGACAGAACGAGGAGTGGAACCATCAATCCAGAATCCATGAACCGATATTCTCTTTAAACTTTCAACAAAAGGTGTGACCAGATCCGGATGTCCAGAAATATGTGTTATCGGGTTTAACCTTACTTTGCATGGAAAGGGGTGAGACCATATCTAAATGATCCTTTTAAACAAAAAAAAATGGATTCTTGGACCTTGTTGTAGCATAAACTAATAAATATGGATTAGTGGAGATTCGGTATTTCCTATAAATAACTTTGAGAAAAAGTCTGGATTCCAGATATCAGATATCTGGCTTAAACCTTCTCTCTCCTCATTTTGAAGTTTAGATTCTGGATGTCCACTATAGGGAACATCGTTTTCTTCTCGATTTAGACTGAAAATCAATCTGATTTCCTCTCAATTACTCAATTAGCATTGTTTTTTACAACTTCACTACACCAATTCATTAAACATGCACAAAGTTACAAGGAATTGTAACTTCAATGTGCTTCTTGTATAGGAATCAATAACTGTAAAGCTGAAAAAGAGAACATTACACAGAAATTGGTATATAACTTCGTAAATTTTATTAATAAACCATGATATCCTTGTATGCTACACACTTTACTCTACATGCACAACCTACCTTTTCTCTATCTCTCTATCTTATGTAAACCATGCTATAAGAAGCTATTATTATTATACAATTTAGGAGAAAATGATTGCAACAGTGAATGATAGGTTTGTATCCTCCAAATTTATAGAAAATACAAACAATCTCTAAGTGTCCCTAAAATTATTTCACTCCTCTATTTGTATGCTAAAATTAGTAAATTTTGTTACATTATATGGAAATTAGAAAAACAAATTCCTACGACATAGACAAACCTAGAAACCTCTAGAACTATTACAAATTTAAAATTTAAAATGTGAGTTAAATAATGTTCGTGCATCAAAATCCTACAGAATAAAATACTGGTTCATGGGATCTTATCCGTGAGTTCTTCAATACTACTACCATACTTAGAAAATTTTGAAGCCGTCATCCATGTGACATTCTCAAATGGTTGATATTTCCACTTGATTAAGTACTGGAAATGCTCTCTTCCCCTTGTCTTCTTCACCATCTTCTTATCCAAGACTGATTCAATTTTATTTGATTGTGCTTTAGGTAGTTGTTGCTCCCAATTTATAGTCCGAACTTCATCAATTTCAGGTGCATCCATTGAAATTTCATCTTCTTCCTAGAGAAGATACAAATATGAAACCCCTAGAGAAGATACAAATATGAAACATCAAATATAGGAGACATTTCAATGTTATGTGGAAGCTCTATTTCATAGGCATTGGAAGAAAATTTTGTAAACACCTTGCATGGTCCAATCTTTTTAAGTTTCAGTTTATTGTATTCCCCCTTAGAAAATATTTCTTTCCTCATGGGTGCCAATACCAAATCTCCAAATTCAAAGATCAACTCTCTCCTCTTCAAATATGCTCTTTTTTTGTACTTGTTGGTGTTCTCCTGAAGTTGTTGCTTGACTATTCGTGAAATTCTTGCATGGCTATCACAAAATATTCACCATTTGCACTTCTCATCTCCTACTTTCCATACCATACATAATCTGGAATGGATTTAAACTTGTGTTTCTATTAAGTGAATCATTATATGCAAATTTTACTTGTGCAAGTACATGATTTGACTACTTGGGATGTTCACTTACTAGGCTTCTTAAGATATTACCTAGACTTATGTTTCCCACTTTTTTTTGTTTGTCGGTCTGTGGGTGGTATGTTGAACTGAAATTGAATTTGTTCCCAAATTTCTCCAAAAATTTCTCCAAAAATGACCAAGAAATTTAGTATCTCTATTAGAAATATTGTTTCTAGGAAGTCCATGCAATCTCACTACTTCCTTGAAAAACAAGTTTGTAATTTGAATTGCATCACTTATTTTTTTTAGTACAAGATATAAAATGTGTCATCTTTGAGAATCTATCAACAATAAAAAAAAAAATAGAATCATTACTTTTCTGAGTTTTAGGCAATCATAACACAAAATCCATACTCATTGAATCCCATCTTTTGCTTGGAATAGGAAAAGGCTGATACAAGCCAATATTCTGACATTTTCCTTTTTTAAATTGGCCTATTTTTCATCTTTCAACAAACGTTTTTACATAAGCTTGCATACTTGGGAAAAAATAACATGAATTCAATTGAAAAAATGTTGTATCATGTCCAAAATGTCCTCCTCATGCACCACTCTGCTTTTCTTTCAAAAAATTCTCTCTCATTGAACATTTCAGAATGCATAATTGGCTTCCTTTGAAGAGTAGTCCTTCATGTATCAGATAATTCATTCATGGACTTCTATCTCAATCAAATTATCATTATAATAAATAATTTTGGAAGGATAACGAGATTTAAAAAGTTATTTTGATTGGGTTAAGTTAACTAAATTATTAGTGAGGAGAATAACAACCGTTCCTCATAATGAATGTAACTAAACCTATTTAACAATTGTTTAACAATTAACTTGCACTTCATTTCAATAATTTTAATGTGTGCAAGAAAAATCATTATATATATATATATATATATATGGTTATTATTTATTTTTATAATTTTTATTTTATATAACACCTTATGTTAGGTGCATAGTGATAAAGATGACCAAATTATAAAGTTTGTTTTTGTTGAGTTAAGTCAACCAAATTATTACGTTAAGAATCATTTTTGGGAGGATGACCAAATTATAGAATTTAATTAACCTACTCTTTATTTCAATAATATCAATGTGTGCATGAAACATTTTTATTTAATGTAGATTATATTTATTATTAATATATTTATATGGATAAATATTGATGAATGGTTATTATTTATTTTTGTATTTTTTAATTTTATATTACACATTATGTTAGGTGCTTAGTGTTAGAGATGACAAATTGTAAAATTTATTTTAGATATCATTTTTGGGATTCACTGCGTAGAGTAATTCATTAATCTATGACCCATATCCATGAGTATTAGTTACAACTAACCAATAATTCTCATGATTTGAATAGTCCACTTAGCACTCATTGCATCGGGTGATGCTCACATTGGTAAAGAAGTGGGATTGAAACCAATGGAATGAATCACATAGCATCAGTTATCACTTCTGGGGCTTTCTCAAGTAGTCACCCATCCCAAGACTCCTCTGGATCAAGCATTATTAACTATGGATTTTTCTCCACAGTCAATCCCACTTAGCTTGCTACCCCATTTGCAAAACCTTAGCAAGTATTGTGCCTTATAAACTATTCAATTAGAGATTTCTTCACTCTTTTATTTAAGTATCGAGAGGATTTTGTAGTGCAACATATTAGATATCATTTTTGGGATTAACTATGTAGAGTAAGTCATTAATCTATGACCCATATCCATGAGTATTAGTTCCAAATGACCAATAGTTCTCATGATTTGAATAGTTCAATTAGCACTCATTGCATTGGGTGATGCTCACATGGGTAAATAAGTCCTGGTCACTGGGTGCAATCCCTGAAGGTGATGATTGATGCTATGTGATTCATTTCATTGATTTCAATCCCACTTCTTTACCCCTATGACCATCCCCCGATGCAATGAGTGCTAAGTGGACTATTCAAATCATGATAATTATTGGTCAGTTGTGACTAATACTCATGGATGTAGGTCATTGACTAATGACTTACTCTCCATAGTTAATCCCCAAAATGATATTTAATATGTTTCTCTACGGAATCCCCTCGATACTTAAATAAAAAGAGTTAAGGGAGATCTAACTAAATAGCTCATAAGGAACAATACTTGCTAAGGTTTTGCAAATGGGGTAAGAAGATAAGTCGGCTTGATTGTGGGGAAAACTCCAAAGTTAAGCGTGCTTGAGCCAGAGGAGTCTTGGGATAGGTGACCACCTGGGAATTCTTGGTTACCGTGTGCAATCTCTGAAAGCGATTATTGATGCTATGTGATTCATTTCACTCGTTTCAATCCCACTTCTTCACCCCTTTGAGAATCACCCGATGCAATGAGTGTTAAGTGGATTATTCAAATTATGAGAATTATTGGCCAGTTGTGACTAATACACATGGATATGGGTCATAGAATAATTATTTACTCTATGTAGTTAATCTCAAAAGGGATATCTAATATGTTGCATTGCGAAATCCCCTTGATACTAAAATTTATTTTTATTTTGATTGGGTTAAGTCTCAGAGGATAACAATCATTTCTGGGAGTATGACCAAAGCATAAAATTTATGTCGATTGAGTTAAGTAAACCAAATTATTAGTGGGGAGGATGACAATCATTTCCCGCAACCACCCGAACTAAACCCAACTGACAAATTTTTAATAATTAACTTACTCTCCATTTCAATAATTTTAATAATTGTATGAAAAATTATGATTTAGAGTAGATTAGGTTTATTTTTACTATATTTAAATGATGAATTATTATTCTTTATTTTGACATTGTATAGAACACATTATGATAAGTGCATAGTGTTAGAGATGGCCAAATTATAAAAGTATTTTGATTGTTTTAAGCCAACCAAATTATCAATATAACCATTATTTTTGGGAGGATGACCAAATTATAAAATTCATTTTTATTGGGTCAAGTCAAAAAAATTATTAGTGGATAGGATACCAATCATTCCTCACAACCACTCGAATTGAATCCAATTGACAAAAAAAAATTTAAACAGAGACCGTTAGGTTTGTATTATAAAAAATGGTTAAGCTATGTTGAATCAACTATTTCTTACAAAATAATCCATGTTCAAAGAGGCCTCTTCGAGGAGAGGAAAGGATAACCTATGATTGCTAATTTTTTAACAAAATTTCTGACCTGTTTCCAATTGTAGATTTGAACATAGGAGTTTAACAAAAATACTACTTTATTTGTCATAAAACCTAGGTTTAGTTCTGTTTCAAAGTAGTGTTCGTAAAACCTAGGTTTAGTTCAGTTTCAAAGTAGTGTCCACCTCCTGATGTTTCCCGTCCGTAGCACGCTAGTCTAGCTGAGGAAGCATGTCCTAATTGGATTCAAACGAGACGTGAGAGCCCATGGAAGAAGTTGGAGCTTGTTGTTGAGAGGGATGATTTGGTTGCGCATTCTTTGTCTCCTGAATTTCCTGATGGTTTGATCGGATTTGAAATGAGTGTCTATTTAATTCTTTTGGGACTATGGCCATCTCCCTATCCCTTGTTGGTTCGTTATCCTGTATTGTATATTCCATAGTATTCAAACATATGGAATTTTCGTTCCTGATTAACCTTGGATAGATCTGTTGAAGTCTAGGTTGGTTTCACCTATTAGTATAGTGTCAACTCTTGTATTTGAGCTTTTTCTTGATTGTATTTGTTGCCCATTAAATTAACAATTCTTTAATAATCAACTTACTCTTCATTTTAATGTAGGCATGAAATATTATTATTTATTTTTATATTTTTTATTTATATAACACATTATGTTAGGTACATAGAAAGGATGATTTTAACAATGGAAATTTATTTTAAAATGTAGAAACATTGACGAATCTTACTAATCCTTCATATGCTATTAAGGTAAAATTATTTTTTTGATTCACTTAAGTCAACCAAATTATTTGTGGGGAGAATAACCATCATTCCTCTCAATTACCAAAACTAAATCCAATTGACAATTGATTAATAATTAACTTACTCTTCATTTCAATAATTTTAATGCAAATAATCTTAATGTGTGCATGAAAGATTATTATTTTTTTATATAACATATTATGTTAGGTGCATAGTGTTAGAGATGACTAGATTATAAAATTTATTTTGATTGGGTTAAGTCAACCAAATTATTAGGATAACAATCATTTTAGGGAGGATGACTAAATTATATAATTTATTTTGATTAGGTTAAGTCAACCAAATTATTAGTGGGGAGGGTAACAATCAATCCTCCCAACCACTCCAACTAAACCCAATTGACTTGTTGTTTAATAATTAACATACTCTTCATTTCAATCATTTTCATTGGCCCATAAAAGATTATCCTTAAGTGTAAATTAGATTTAATATTGTTATATTTATATGTATAAATATTGAAAAATGATTATTATTTAATTTTATATTTTTATTTTATATAAAGCATTATGTTAGGTGCATAGTGTTAGTGATGACCAAATTATAAAATTTATTTAAATTGAGTTAAGTCAACCGAAGTATTAGTGGGGAAGATAACAATAATACTTAACCTTTTTATTTGTTTGCTAGTGTGTCAGTTAATTGTGGGACTAACTTAAACTGTGACCTAGGGGTATCTAAGCCGTCAAAATCACCTAGGAATCACATCCGACCTGGGTCACACCAACCCTTAACATGGCTGGATTTTTTGGGTGTCCTCTCCTGACTACTGTGAGATTTGAACCTTGACCTCCTTACAGAATGAAAACCTTTAAACCCAATTTCCCTAGAAACATTTGAATTTAAAATTGAAGGACATGGGAGTGGGATTTGATCCACTTATGTGTGCATGGGTCACGATAACATTTAATATAATATCTCTAGGTGCAACCACACATTCGACCACTACCTCAAGGTGCCCCCATCGCTCTAACAAGATTTGAATTTAAAATTGAGGGACATGTGGTGGGATTTGATCCACTTATGTGTGCAAGTGTTATGATACCATTTAATATATCTCTGGGTGCAACCACATGTTCGACCACTACCTCAAGGTTCCCCCATCGTGCCAGAAGTATATGGAAAATATCTCTAGGTGCAACCACATGTTCAAACACTACCTCAAGGTGGCCTATCGCACTAGTAGGATTTGACTTAAAGATTTAAGGACATGGAGGTGGGTTTTGATCCACTTATGTGTGCACGAGTCATACAATTGACCACTACCTCAAGGTGCCCCATGAATCCAGGTTAAAGGGCCCATGGAATTGAACCTTGTCCAAATGGTGAAAAGCTCTTCTTTTTTCCACCATTGGATCCAACCCCTTTGGGCCTTTAATAATTAACTTATTATTACTATATTTATATGTATAAATTTTGATGACTCATTATTATTTATTTTTGTATTTTTTTTTTAAATAAAACATTATGTTAGGTGCATAGTGTTAGAGATGACCAAATTATAAAATTTATTTTGATTGGGTTAATTCAACAAAATTATTAGTGATAACAATCATTCATTCCAACCACCAAAAGTAAACAGGCAATTGTTTAATAATGAACTTATTCTTCATTTCAATAATTTTAATGTTTATATGAAAGATAATTAATTATTGTAGATTATATTTATTATTACTA
>SNQJ01S0038874.1:23704-62333 GCA_010110895.2 Picea sitchensis | reverse complement strand
TTCTTACATTCTGTGTATGATAAATCTTCGTCAGACAAGCAAACATATCTATAAAATTAAATGAATAAGAGATGGAATACTCTAGTGAAAATAACAGTCGATGTATTGCACCCATTTTTATTTTTTATTTCAGTAGACCAAAAGCCATCAGCGAATAATAAAAGAAAACTATGGAAAAACTTATTTCCTTTCTCTCTCAAATTAGAACAATGGTATAGAATAGAGTCGAGTGGCATAAACATTGAACACAGTGTTCCATTTTTGAAAGACAATAATTCTTCGATACAGATTCTCATTCCGAGAAGAAGTGCGACCATGACTCTTTTCTAATAATTCAAGAAAAGAAATATATTACATAGTGACGAGGCTATTCATTTAATTATAGACTCAATACTTACACAGGATCTGCCATTATGCGATTAATAAAAAGATGACCCCTATGGTTTACTCCCATCAACGTTACAGTAGGCAGTGGAACTAGTTATAACAGAGCTAGTTGAACCATGAACCCCTTGGGTGATACTAAACCCTGTAGAGCTAGCCAAGAAGTGAGAGGCTCGAAACCAGAATACCTTTTTGCGCAGAAGGCCGCAACGGGTATCTGAGACTTGCATGAATGAAGACCCTTCAAATATTCAAATCTTTTAAACATTAGTCTCTATCTGTGGAAGAAACAACAAAGAAAATAGATTACAATAGGACCTTTATCCCTTCAGGAAGTTACTTATCTTATTGATGTGTGGGCTCGAATCCTTGTCCCATCGCCTAATGTCTGTATAAATTCTTGGTCGAGGGAGGAGGACGTCGTACGATCTCTGATGGGTCCTCGCAACAACATCAAGGCCCATCATTAGCGATACATACCAGATCTCTTGAACGCTTGAAACAAAAGAAAGAAATTGTTATCCAGACGTAAGCAGTTTAAATGAAATAAAACAATCGATAATACTAGCCTCCTTAACATCTAAATGATGCAAAGCTATATTATAAACCATTCACATAGAATAGAGACTACCCAATCTGTTGAGGCTAAATCCCTCAGAACCGAATTAGCGCGAGTAGTTGTTTTATGAATTCAATAATCATTACAGAGAACATATTCTTACCAAATTCAATAATGCGGGCAACGCTAAATGATGAGTAACATCTGAGGAAGGAAAGGACATCTTTTATCGTAGGGTCTTCTCTTAAACTAATCAGGAATCGTAACGGACTTATACTAGGAATACTAAACAACAATATGTTAACCCGAAAGGAAAATAAAATGCCCGCACAATCTCACAGAAATCCATTTTTAGACTTTACTTATGGACTGTAAGGGGCAACGCTAATCATGAACTACAGGACCCTAGAAAATGAAAATGAAGTAAACTTCATCCCTTGACAAACTGGATGGGATGGAACTAGTATGGGGTGCTAGATTAATAAAGAAAAAATTACTCCAGCGGGAGACTTCAAGTGAGCAACGACTTTCAGGTCATGGAAAAACCAGAAATGATTTGCTTTCAGAGAAAAATCACAGACGTAAAACCCATATGACAGAACAAGGGTCCAGGGTGCCCGGGGCTCTCAATAAACCAAAGGATGAATTCACAGTAGGCCTTACCTTTTGAAAGAAGGAAATAACCCGAGATGGGGAAAATGGAAAGGGATAGGTTCAAGAAACAAGGATAGGTATGACTAAGAGGAATCTATTAATATGCTTAAAATTTTCAAACCCCAATTCTGAATCAGAGCACAGAGCCAATGAAAGGCTTACCAGGGAAGGCGAATGGCATTGACATATCCTCTGGATAGCGTCCCTTCCCAAATCGCGAAATGCTTCAGTGAGAAATTAGTTGCAGAGCCTTTTGTAAACACCATAATGACACAATAGACACGTTAAAGCCTAAGAGTAAAGCTTCACCTACGAGGTTAAATGTTGCAGTACGAGGGACGACTTGTCCATGTGCCAAGGGCCGAGTTGGCGAAACTGGACTGGACAAAGGGCCAGGTAAGAGTATTGAAACTTGTGTACTTAAATTTCCATTAAGTGATGGAAGACAGAGCCTTAACTTCCCTCTGACAGTAGTGTATTCAAAAACCTCGAAACATTCACAAAGTAAACGAGTCCCTTCAAGATTCGACGGGTTGGGGACTCGGTTACCTCAACTATCTTGACACAGTTAGTTTGTATTCGAAGGAAATTTGGTTAGGATAAAGTTTTTACGCTACCTAAAACTGTTAAGTAAAGAAAATTGTATGTGACAAATAGGGTAATATATTTAATCGGGACCATGTTATAACTCTAGAATAAGCTCACTAAGGCGTTTCTTCAACAGTATGGAATAGCCCCAATCCGGTGGATATATATATATATATATATATATATATATATATATTATGTGGTAAATCCTTTATGCACTTTCGAATTGACCTTGCATTTAAGTTTTGCGCATAATCCTAAAAGTTCCTTTGTGTAGGGAGAGAGACTAGGCTATAGATCTTAAGGCTAGTCTCGAGGAATGAGAAATTATGTCTAAGTGGGGATTAGAATCAGAAGGGGGAAAACCACTAAAACCTTGGAGGAATCATCATATAATCCCTGCATCCTGTAGCTTAGACATGATTCTAGAGGGAACTTTACGGTGCGCCAAGTATAAGTTACGACAAGGAAATTATAACTCTAATAAAGACTTTGTTTTTATAATCGTGTAAGGATGAAATTGGAGATAAATGTCTCGTAAAAAAAATAAATTATGGTGAATTTTGAGGTACACTACAGTTCTTTTTCTATGACCTCCTGATTTATCTTGGAATTATCCTCCTGATAGACAACAGTCGAGATATTTAGCAGCAAATCCTCTTGTATGTTGAGATTTGCAATTCCTTCCTCAGTTAGAAGTTGCTCAAAATGATTTTTGGCTTCTTCTTGAATTTGATGGAAGTCACTTGCTTTTGTTCCATCTTATTTTGTGATCTCCTTCACCTTGTTCCTCCAGAGTCTAGCTTTGGTTTGTCTCTAAAAGAATCTCGTGTTTCTGTCTCTTGAGTTGAGCCAAAGATTCCGAGATTTGAGCCTCCAAGTTTCCTCCTCCGAGTCGAGGATTTTTTGATAGTCTATGAAGTCTTGTTGTTCTTTGAGAAGAAGAGAGTGAGTGGGGACCCCCTCTTCCATTGCCAATCTATTTTCTTCCATTTCCTTGATTTTCTTGTTTTTTGCTTCCTGATATTTCTCTTTGGTTTTTTTTGCCCAGTGTTTGAGGGCCAATTTGACTCTTTTTAATTTATGTTCCCAAATGTAGTTTGGAGAGCCTTGTATCCAACAACTCTAGGCATCTATGACAATATCAAAAAAGTTTGGATCCAAGATCCAAAGGGGGTTGAATATGAAGGGGATGGGGCCAAAATTTTTAGGAGGGGAAAGAATAAGGGTGACAGGTCAGTGATCAGAGCCAGTCCAGGGGAGAATGAGAGAGGAGGGGGAAAAGGACTCGTCAAGGAAGGAACTGCTTAAGAGAAAACAATCCAGGTGAGCAGTGATGTTCCCAGGTCCTAGTCTTCTATTTGACCAAGTGAAGTGGTCGTTAGAAGGCTTTATGTCGATTAAATGAAAAGAGGATATGATGTCCTCGAGATGCTCACGAGTGGGGTCTAGTACTCGGGTACCACCTTTTTTTTCTTTAGGATGGAGGGTTGTGTTGAGGTCTCCAGCTATTATGAGATCCTTGGAATGAAGACTCCCTTGCAGATTTTGAAGGGAGGACCAACAATCTATTTTTTCTTGATAAATAACGGGCATATACACATTAATGACATTCAAAATCTTACCTGTAGGAATATGAAGAAGGGAAGGTCTGATCCAGTGCGTTCTAGAGTGCCAATTTTGAAGAGAGAAGATATTAGGATTCCATAGGGTGTAGATTCCACCCGAGGCTCCTCTTGCGCTGGCTATCACGCCTTTGCATGATTGCCAGATGTAGTTGCTTTCCTGAAGGATATCAATATCCTTCCTTTATCAATATCCTTCCTTTTAGTCTCCCNTCCCGGAGAAGAAGTACATGAGGGTTTTTTTCTTTTATTAGGTCGTGTATTAGCAAGATCTTGTTTCGGCTCCCTAGTCCTCTGTAGTTCCAGGAGATTGTTTTTATCATTTAGAAGGCTTGGAGTTTCCCCCTTTCTCGGGGTTGGGTCCATTCTGATTCTTGATCTGTCTTGTTTCTTTCCAAGCATGTTGATCCAAACTTGTTTTCTTCCCGAGTTCTATTTCCTTCCTGGCAGAAGCTTCCCTCTTATGTAGATTTGATTTTCTTCCTACTTTTCTGATGGGGGATTCATGGGTATCTAAGTCTGAGCCTTCTTCCAAGATTTTTTCTAGTTCTCCTTCTTCAGGGAGAGAAGACGGGTGAAGAAGAGGAGTCTCTTCTTCTATGTGGCATGTGGGAGGCTCCTCCGATTGGTTTATCCCTCAGTGGCGATTTTGCTGTGTCCCTGTGGCCTCCATGGTGACCTCCCCCTAAAAGCAGGTTGGTGGATTCCAATTTTCGGGTACAGTAAATAGGATATGTTCTGGAGGAACCTGAATTGGTTCTTCCAAAAATATTTCCTCCACATAATCCATGGGAGGAGTCCTGGGCTTTTTGTATTTGTGGACGAGTTGCGTTCTGGACATAGATAGTTGTCTTTCGAACCTCTGTTGTCTCTTTCGATGAGCATCAAAGGCATACCAGGCAACACCCCTATGGGGCTTACCTCTTTCTTGCAGCATGGGAATGAGAATAACGATGACCACAGTGACGATGATGCTGTTGTAACTACACCAAAGCATAGACTGGTTTAGCTAGTGCGGGCCGAAATCGAAATGGATGAAGCCATGGCCAAATTTGGTGATAGCCGTGAGGAGGGACGTGACGCCCTCCTCCATTAAGGCTCCATCCTTAATGCTCTATGCATTCGGCCTCCTCATGCGCATGGGAGGACTCATACCATGGGCTTGGATGTGTGGGATTTCTCCCATCCTTAACGGTGAGGAGATGGCAGCTGACGACCCATATTTATGGCCTAGCCTGGCTCCAGACCGTGTGGCCTAGCTGCGCAACGTGGCATCCCATCCGGGGGCATAACACATTATGTTAGGTTCATAGAGAAAAATTAATATTTTTTCTCTCTTACTCTCCCGACCCCCACCCCTTAATATTTTTTCTCTCTTATTCCTCCCAGCCCCACCGCCCCCCCCCCATCCTCACTCGGAATAATAGAGAAAACTTAATAGAGGGTGGGGGTTGAAGGGAATAATACAAAAAACTTACAGTGAGGGTGAGGGTGCCAATCGGGGGAATAATAGAGAAAAATTGGGTGAGGGTGGGGGTGGGGGTGGAGGTGGGAGGAATAATAGGGAAAAATTAATATTTTTTCTCTATTATTCCTCGCAGCACCACCCTAAAAAATAATAGAGAAAAATTAATATTTTTTCTCTATTATTCCTCCCACCCGCACCGGCACCCTCACCCTCACTCTCATAATAAGTTTTCTCTATTATTCCCCCTACCCTCACCCACATATATTATGTTTTAGTTATTATTCTTCATTTCAATAATTTTAATGTTTACATGAAAGATCATTAGTTATTGTAGATTGGATTTATTATTACTATATTTATATGTATAAATATTAGTAAATGATTATTATTTATTTTTGTATTTTACTTAACCCATTATGTTAGGTGCATAGAGAAGACTTTTAATAATTTTTCTCTATTATTCCCTACACCCCCCCCCCACTCTCATATATTAAGTTTTCTCTAATGGGGAATAATAGAGAAAACTTAATATATGCGGGTGGAGGGAATAATAGAGAAAAATTATTGAGGTTTCTCTATTATTCTCTCCATCGCCACCCTCACCCTCACCCTCATATAATATGAGGGTGAGTTTTCTCTATTATTCCCCCCACCGCCACCCTCATATAATAAGTTTTCTCTATTATTCCCTCCACCCTCACCCTCACCCTCATATAATAATTTTTCTCTATTATTCCTCCTACCCCCACCCTCATATAATATGAGGATGAGGGTGGGGAAATAATAGAAAAAAATTAAAACATTATGTTAGTTACATAGTGTTAGATGACCAAATTATGATTTTTTTTTATTGGGATAATTCAATCAAATGATTAATTATCATGTGAAAAATATAATTTTTAGAAAAAATTTAGATAAGATGTAAGTTTTTTCTATTATTCCGCTCACCCTCACCCTCATTCACCCTCATATACTATGAGGGTGAGGGTGGTGGGAATAATAGAGAAAACTTAGGGTGAGGGTTGGGGTGAGGGAATAATAGAGAAAACTTAATAGGGTAGGGGTGAGGGGAATAATAGAGAAAGCTTAATAAGTTTTCTTTATTATTCCCAGCCTTCACCCTAAGTTTTCTCTATTATCCCGCCCACCCCATCCTCATATAATATGAGGGTGAGCCTGGAGGTAATAATAGAGAAAACTTAAAACATTATATTAAGTGCATAGTGTTAGAGATGATCCAATTATGATTTTTTTTATTGGGTTAAGTCAATCAAATTATTAATTATTATGTGGAAAATATAATTTTTAGAAAAAAAAATTAGATAAGATGAAAAACCACCCTAAATTGAGGTTTGAACTTTGGAAATTTAAAAAAAAAAATATTTACTATAATTTAATGAATAAATATGTAAATTTTGATAATTAAAATGAAAAACAATTAATTAATTTTGAAAATATAAAAATTTAATTTTTTTTTGAATTTTTTTTAGAACATAAAATCATTCTATTCTATTATAAAAATATACATTTTTTTAATTTAATGAGAATACAAAAATTACCATATTAATGTAATGTTGTTATCCATAACTAGATTTCAATCAAAATTACTAACCAAAAAACAAAAGCATACATAGCTAGGGCCTAAGGGGCCTAAGCCTGAAAATCGCCCAATATAATTCATTAAGAGGGCCTTCTACCATCAGAAGAAGAAATGAAAAAAAATAAAAAAATAAACATATCATGGATCATGTCACAATCTAAACACTCATGAGAGATGAAAGATCCCTCGTGAAGACATAGAGCTTCCTTGGAAAACTAGTATGCCTTTTTTGTTGAGCTCCATCTAAATGTGAGAGAAAGAGATCTATTCAAAACCAAAACCATGTATAAGGTCCAAAACTTGGTTCATCAAAGATTAAAGATGAACATCCTTTGCAGAGTCCATAACAACTTTTAGAATCCCTTAATCTGCAATTTAAATAAACACAGATGTCTAGTTTTATAGATAAGGGATCACAATTGTGCCAAATCTGTTAAATATCCCTGACTTTTCCTATAGAATTTAATAAAAGCAAAGCCATTTCCAACACTATTTCATTATTGTTACTCTAGAAAGTAATCGCACAATTTTAAAAATAATTGAATCTATAAAAGTTATTTATTCTATTTAAAGTACGGAAAAGTTAAGAGAACGTATGTTCACTTTTAATTTATTTTATATTTGTTGATACACCCAAAGTTTTATTGTTTTCATTTAGTATATCACCGATATATCTGGCTGGTGCAGGTCACTGCTTTTCTTGGAGGTGGAATTTGCATCGGAGTCCGTTTTCATCACGTTATTACAGACGCAAAGTCCTTTTGGCATTTTATGGAATGTTGGGCGGAACAGAGCAGAGGGCTTCCTATTTCGAAAAAACCTTACCACATGAGAACAGTCTTTAAGCGGGACAAGCAAAATTATACAATACCCAACATTTCATGGACGACTAAACAAGTACTCACCAATCTGAGTAAGGAGGCGTATATTTCCAGTTTTACGAGAGATGATTTACTGCCCATGAAATTCACCGGTAACGCCTCAGAAGAGAACAGTGAGAACATTAGTACAATCCAGAAATCCATGAAAGAAGAAACAAAACTGGAAGTATCATCTTTTCATTTCAGCTCAAAATTGATCAAAAAGTTGAAGCAACGATCCGGAACTTTATCTTCATTTACAGCAGTTGCCGCACAGTTTTGGAGATGCATAATAAAAGCACAAGAAGTCCCAGAGCAAGAGCGCGTTGATGTTAAAGTTGTAGCAGACTGTAGAGGCCGGGTAAAGCCAGCTTTACCTCCAACGTATTTTGGGAACTGCGTAAGCATCGGTTATGCCCGGACTACTGCGAAGGAGCTATTGGAGCAAGATATCCGCTTTGCTGCCCGTCTCATCCAAGAAACCATCAACTCCTGCACCACAGAAGAGTACATCAATAATCAGATAGACTGGTATGAATCTCGGCTAAGCAGCAGAGGTCTGGTTTCTACTGAAAACGTATTAGGCGCCCGCTACATTGTTCACACAATGAATTCTCCCAAATTTCTTGTTTATGAGATAGACCATGGATGGGGAAGTCCGTTGAGCGTGCAGGATGTATTCATGGCCACATCAAATATAATCGGAGGAATGTTCTTCTTCGATGGTAGAGGAGGAGGAATTAGTGTATCAACTCAACTCCCTCGCCATCAGATGGAGTCGCTAAAACAGATCCTCATGATCGTCCCCGATTATCCCCGATTGAATATTCATTCGTCTCTTTAGGTAGTTCTATACTGGTACAACTGTTTCTCTAGATCCTCATAATCATCGACGATTGAATATTCCTTCGTTAGTTGGATAGTTTTTTCCATATTGTTAGAAGTGATTCTCCATTCGAGTGGATTTTTTCCGTTTTGATGCGTTCTTTTTTCTTTTAGTAGGTTTTTTAAAACAAAATTTCAAATACTAGTATTTTCTTTTAAGAGGTAATAGGTTCAAATCCAGAGGGTTAGAGTATGTATACTTTTGTAGACTTTATTAGTTAAATGACTGGGGGAGAAAGTTCCTTGTCCCACAAACAATAAGATCTCATACACCAATTTAATATGCTGACTTAACCGTGACCTTAAAAATAAATTATTATTATTATTATTACATATATTTTTTTATTATATCTTTTATTTTATATTTTATTATAAGTCTTTAATTTTAATTTCTATATATAAAATTGCATAAAATTATAATATTAAATAATATATCCCAAAACAAAGTTGTAATAGTAGATAATATTTTATTTTATATAAAATTGCATAAAATTATAATATTAAGTAATATATCCCAAAGTTGTAATAGTAGATAATATTTTGTTTTATATATGGAATTAAGAGTAAATATTACTTGTAAGTACATGATTATTTTATCCGAGAATAAATCAATAATATCAATGTATGTATTACAATTTATATTTAACATTACTCATATTATAATTAATTACATACTAATATATAAATAATAAATTCATATTTATAAACATAATTTATTTATAATAAAAATCATATTAATATTTAATCATAAATATATAATGACATAATGATTTTATACATAAAAAATAATAATGAATTTAAGAGTTCAGAATTTAATTTAATGTAATAATTTTTAATTTATAAATATATTTATATAAAACAATAAATGAAGATATGATTATGAATCTATTAATCCATCAAGATATGATTATGAATCTATTAATCCATCAAATGTTAGGAATGGAATAGATTAATGTTATAGTGTTAGATAAAACCATTTATTGTTTGTCTTATTTTATTCCATTTTAGAAAACTATTACTATATTTTTGTATTAAGTAAAATTAATATTTTGAAAAGACATTTTAACTAATTCTATTTTTATCATTTTTTTTTTNCAAAATTGATCAAAAAGTTGAAGCAACGATCCGGAACTTTATCTTCATTTACAGCAGTTGCCGCACAGTTTTGGAGATGCATAATAAAAGCACAAGAAGTCCCAGAGCAAGAGCGCGTTGATGTTAAAGTTGTAGCAGACTGTAGAGGCCGGGTAAAGCCAGCTTTACCTCCAACGTATTTTGGGAACTGCGTAAGCATCGGTTATGCCCGGACTACTGCGAAGGAGCTATTGGAGCAAGATATCCGCTTTGCTGCCCGTCTCATCCAAGAAACCATCAACTCCTGCACCACAGAAGAGTACATCAATAATCAGATAGACTGGTATGAATCTCGGCTAAGCAGCAGAGGTCTGGTTTCTACTGAAAACGTATTAGGCGCCCGCTACATTGTTCACACAATGAATTCTCCCAAATTTCTTGTTTATGAGATAGACCATGGATGGGGAAGTCCGTTGAGCGTGCAGGATGTATTCATGGCCACATCAAATATAATCGGAGGAATGTTCTTCTTCGATGGTAGAGGAGGAGGAATTAGTGTATCAACTCAACTCCCTCGCCATCAGATGGAGTCGCTAAAACAGATCCTCATGATCGTCCCCGATTATCCCCGATTGAATATTCATTCGTCTCTTTAGGTAGTTCTATACTGGTACAACTGTTTCTCTAGATCCTCATAATCATCGACGATTGAATATTCCTTCGTTAGTTGGATAGTTTTTTCCATATTGTTAGAAGTGATTCTCCATTCGAGTGGATTTTTTCCGTTTTGATGCGTTCTTTTTTCTTTTAGTAGGTTTTTTAAAACAAAATTTCAAATACTAGTATTTTCTTTTAAGAGGTAATAGGTTCAAATCCAGAGGGTTAGAGTATGTATACTTTTGTAGACTTTATTAGTTAAATGACTGGGGGAGAAAGTTCCTTGTCCCACAAACAATAAGATCTCATACACCAATTTAATATGCTGACTTAACCGTGACCTTAAAAATAAATTATTATTATTATTATTACATATATTTTTTTATTATATCTTTTATTTTATATTTTATTATAAGTCTTTAATTTTAATTTCTATATATAAAATTGCATAAAATTATAATATTAAATAATATATCCCAAAACAAAGTTGTAATAGTAGATAATATTTTATTTTATATAAAATTGCATAAAATTATAATATTAAGTAATATATCCCAAAGTTGTAATAGTAGATAATATTTTGTTTTATATATGGAATTAAGAGTAAATATTACTTGTAAGTACATGATTATTTTATCCGAGAATAAATCAATAATATCAATGTATGTATTACAATTTATATTTAACATTACTCATATTATAATTAATTACATACTAATATATAAATAATAAATTCATATTTATAAACATAATTTATTTATAATAAAAATCATATTAATATTTAATCATAAATATATAATGACATAATGATTTTATACATAAAAAATAATAATGAATTTAAGAGTTCAGAATTTAATTTAATGTAATAATTTTTAATTTATAAATATATTTATATAAAACAATAAATGAAGATATGATTATGAATCTATTAATCCATCAAGATATGATTATGAATCTATTAATCCATCAAATGTTAGGAATGGAATAGATTAATGTTATAGTGTTAGATAAAACCATTTATTGTTTGTCTTATTTTATTCCATTTTAGAAAACTATTACTATATTTTTGTATTAAGTAAAATTAATATTTTGAAAAGACATTTTAACTAATTCTATTTTTATCATTTTTTTTTTTAATGTGACGATACAATATAAAATCAAATTTACAATGAAATTTTAGAATATGACATAAATCTTTTTTTAAGATGTCACATTGTTTAGGAACAATCAATCTTTAGTATTTTTCTTCATTTTAAAGATAACACCCCGAATAAACTTAAGAATCTTCAAAGCATAAAGTTAATATAATGGAAAACAACATTTATAAAATTACTTAAAAAAAAAAAAATTAAATAATATAGATTTTTAAAAATTAATTATTATATGAAACATTTTAATAATTAGGTTGAAAGGCTTACACTTATTGGAAATGGGAACATTTAATAAGGTTTTAATTTTTAATGAGCTTTTTATGAACAAGATCAAATGTAGATTTAATATTCTTAGTGTTCACATTAAATGGATGATTCTAATTTGAAATATTAACATCTTTATTTTTATAAAGGCTTAAATTTCTGTATTTACTTTTTCACATTTACTTAATTTGATTAAAAATTTACTATCTTGTCCTTGTACAATTGATTGACACTTTTATGTAATTAGGTATAACTAGCACAGCCACATAATTGTGGCTAATCAACCCTGAAAAGTTGATAAGATGAAAAGAATCTTTAAAAGAATATATTAAATTTTATTAAATTATTAAAAAATAAACAGTTGAGCTTCATTTATCTGGTGTTAATATTTTAATTTATGTTAATCACGTAATTAACAATGAAATATATAATTAAGATAATATATTTCCAGGTTTAAATAAGTGAGCTAATTATTTTCTACTAGTTCCACTACTGCGACTCTACCGACGGATCCTTCCTTCTGTGACAGTACTGTGCCTAACCCTTGGTGTCTGTCTCCGCCTATAACCCTTGTTACCCGCCTCTTGTTCGGGGCGTTGCTTCTTGTCGTTGTTACGCCATGTCGGGTCGTCTTGATTGTGTCCGTCTTACTTGCGTCCTGTTGGTTCAAAGTTGACATAGAATCTAGGGGGATGTTTCTCCTACACGCGCACACACTCTAACCAAAAAAAAAAAAAAATTTCACGAGTTGACTGAGAGTCGTCCTTAGCTAGGAGGGTTGAATGGAAAATATGGTTGTAGGGCAGGTGTCAAAGCTCACGATATTAGGATGGATGGTAGACTTTGCATCTAGCTGGGGGGCGTTTCATATTATGGCCAGATGGATGATAGTTGGCATCTGGCTGGCGGGCGTTTCATATCATAGCCGCCTTTCTGTTACTCCACGGATTGGATTAGAGAACGAGTAATAAAAGCCTGATTTAGTCTCTGTTATTTAGAATTTTCATTTATTGTTTACCAGTTCGATTTCTAATTTAGGTTTTTGATTTATAGCCACGAACCATTTTGGTTTACACAATGTCAATCAATTCGTAGAGAGTTAGATTTGAACTAAGAGGTTGAGGCATGGAATGTGTTCATTGCAGAGGGTTTATGTAATTAGAATCAGTGCTAAGATGTCGACGGTTTAGGGTTAATGTTAATTGAGGATACGTTCAACGGAAAAACATGTTAAATATATATATGTTGTTTGTAATGGTAATGCAAATGGAACCGGTGACCGACGATCTAAAGCGTCCAATGAGCCCTGGTGACAGTCAAATGGAGAAGATTATTCAAGCACGTGATTGACAGGCATTTGCTTACCTATCAGCATGTTAGCCAAAATATACTTTGTTATGCCTATTTTTCCATCCTATGTTGTAAAGCATGAATTCAGAAACCGTAAATTATAATGTGATCAAATTGTTGACAGGTCTCGTTGCAGTATACTTGAACGGGTTAATGGCCTCTAAACTGATACTCAGAAGTTTTTCCAGGTAATTTGAAATTTGAGGTGAAAATTTTCTTTCTTTATATAAAATATTAGACTCAAGTCTTTTGCACTCATTAATGAGCTTTCAGGACATGGAGAACAATTACCAAAGTCTTGTTAGCCGAAAAGAAGCACCTTAAAGATCAGGGTGCAGATATGTCAACAAACCTAGGAAAAATGCACGAATTTATCGTTCAAAACAGAATTGGCAAGCTTGTTGCTTTCGTTTATACGAAATTAGAGGTTATTGTACATGTTTATGTAGTTACATGTTATGTATTTATAATAACTGTAAATTTCGCTGCAAGGTGAAATTATATCAGCATATTATTTCATTTTAAAATCTTAATTAGGGTTTCTGTTAAAAAAATTAGGGTTTGTTTGTAAATGAAATAGGTTAATTAGAGTTTGTTTGTAAATGAAATATGTCAATTAAGATTTGTTTGTAAATAAAATATGCCTTTCCCAATTCATTAACCACATATTGTGGTGTTTGTGCTAGTTCACTTTAAACAACATGTGAAATCTAATAATGGAAGTGGTGTAATCAAACAAAATAAAATATATAATCCCATGATAATAAAAGTAAAAAAAAAAATACAAATAACACTTTGGTGTTTTAAATAAAATATAAGATGACTAGTAATTAATATTATGAAGTTTTTAACTTTGATAGTTAGAATTGACCTCCAAGATGGATGGGTGTCCTTGCACTCTCCAAACATAATTGACATTAAATATATATAAGATAGTGGGTCAAACTAATTATATTGAGATTATGTTAATATGGAATGCATTTTGACAAGATTCTAGAATGTGTTGCTTAATTAAATTGCAATTAATTATTTCAAAATTGAATATCACATTTTAATATTTTAAATATAAAGAAGTATCCAAAAATATTTAAAAGCATTAAAACCAAATTTATTATACAATCTGAGTGGGTTAAGAACATATGTTTCCTTTTAAAAGATCATAGAATCCCAGATTCCTAAAAAAAAAAATAGTGCATTTTAATTTTAAGTTTTAAAGTTTTTTAATAACCCTATTATAGAAATAACTTATAAATATAAAAAATGACTCAGACATCCTTTATAATTTAAATTTATTTAATTAAAAATTTATGGAAAGAGGTACATCTATTGACAATGGGTACATTTAATAGGTTTCTAGTGTTTAATGAGTTTTGTATGGACAAAATCAATGATTGTGATTTCAATCATTAACTTCCTCACTATTATAAAGACATCCATTTACATGTTTATTTTTTTACTTTTATTTGATCATATTTAAAATTTACCAGTCCTAATAATTTTAAATTGACAATACCATCACCACAATATCACCTACTTTCATAACGGTTACGTAAATGCATATATAAAATCATACATAAAATATATTTTAAAAATTATTTAATTTTTAATAATATTTAATTTTTTTTATTTTATATCTCTCGAGCTATTAAATCCCCACTTGAAGAAAGTGAGTTATTTCCCTTGGATGCGCGCAACACATCCCTAGTACTACCGTATATAAACATCAACACCTATAAAAATATGCAGAGAATTATAAGCATAATTATATTTTAAAATATTATTAATATGTTAATTTTGTATCCAACCTTGGATCGGGTGACACGCAATACATAAGGGCTAGGTAGCACCAGGCTAAGTCAAGTCATAAACATGAACAAAGTGATGACAGGGAAATACAATGCCTGGGAGGCGATAATGGAAGCCATCATGTTGCACCTCTTGGTTATCACCCAGCATTGCACCAACCCTCCCCATTTTGTCCTCGACATGCACTAGGTAAGCAGCATAGAGCTCTGGTGCATACATTGCAACACCTCTTACAATTTCTCCATCAGCATTACCTTCTTGATGCCACGAGAGAGAGGTAGGCTATGTCGCGGCCCTGCGTGCCATAGTCTGACAGCGCAATAGAGGAGGCAGCAAATGCTAGAGTGGGCGCTCTCCGTAGCCCACACTCAGAGAATTCAGGCAGTACGCAGAGGAGGGATGTCATGGTCGCCTCCAATGGCTTATGTGGAGGAAGTCACCACAAAGGAACCCATACAGATCCCTCGAGAATCTCTTCTCTTTACAGTGCCAGAGAATTGACAACCTCCAATCAGCTTCTCTGTAGAAGACACTACGCTAGCCATTGTAGCTCACCACGACACCAACACTGTGGAGGCGAAGATGGAAGAGGTCCACATCTACTTCGTCAAGGAGGAACTCTTCCACATGGCCTCTCAAGATACCATACTTTTAGAGGGCTACGATCCTTCCAGAGCCACAGTGAGAGAAGGGGACCCTAGGAAGGATGATGGAGCACAGGGATGGAGCGTGACGACAAAGCACTCGGAAGGAGTAGAGGATGGAATGTTGGCTGCAACATGCAAGGTTGTGGAGGGTTCGGGTGGCATGACAAAGAAAGGTGGGGAGGTCCTTGCGCCACCTCCTATCTCGATAGTACGGGAGCCATGGCATGCCCCCCCACCCTTCTTCCACCCGGAACATTTGGATTTAGTGTTTGACCTGAGAAGCCACATGGCACACTCATGCACCAATGCATCGATATGTTGTATGAAGCTTTCTCCAATGTGACCACGAGGTAAAGATGTCCGACGTGTGCAAGACCTTATGCTCTGCCGACTAGGAAAGGATCGCATAGCGAAGACCCTCACGAGGCTACTTCTAGTGCTAACAAGTAACTGCATGGCTTGGAGTTCTTTTTTGTTCTGGTTAGGTGTCAGTTTAAACCATTTTATGTTCAGTTCCAAGTCTAGTCTAGTTTCAATTCTAGTTTTAATGGTTAATGTAAAGATTATAGGTCCTTCTTTTTTCGACATGAACATCAAGGCTGCCAACTATTCCGGTTTCTGTTAATTTGACCAAACAACCGGCAGCCTAAGGATAAATATTATTTTTGTATGTGATATAATACAATAGGATCTGCCTCCAATGGCTGATGTGGAGGCTACTTCTAGTGCTAACAGGTAACTGCATGGCTTGGAGTTCTTTTTTGTTCTGGTTAGGTGTCAGTTTAAACCATTTTATGTTCAGTGCCAGGTCCAGTCTAGTTTCAATTCTAGTTTTAATGGTTAATGTAAAGATTATAGGTCCTTCTTTTTTCGACATGAACATCAAGGCTGCCAACTATTCCGGTTTCTGTTAATATGACCAAACAACCGGCAGCCTAAGGATAAATGTTATTTTTGTATGTGATATAATACAATAGGATCTGCCTCTCTTTTTATTTAAAAAAAAATGTTAATTTCATAATTATGTTTTAAAATATTATTAATAATTTAATTTTAACTATTTATTCTTTATTATCGCATTAAAATCTAATCAGAATTTTCCAACTCAATGCAAAACTACAACTACAATTGCAAATTATAATTTTAGATTAATTTCAAAACTCTGAATTTATCGAGAGAATCAAAATTACAATTGAACAATATAAGCGGATTTGGATTCGCTGAACAATTTCTTAGTGCTACGTGATATAAACATTTTCACGTACCAATGTTGCGGGATTGTCGATGGCCAACTTGTGCCGTATGTTGCAATTTTCCAAGCGTCTGGTTTTTCGTGAAATTGGGGAGACAAGTGGGCCTCGAATAAAGACGTATTCGTGCACAAAATTCTCGGCGTTAATCGAACTCTGTGATGGGTGCTTAATGCTCGCCAGGTAAGCTGCGTGCGAGAGTCTCTGATGAGTGGTAAAAAGCATGTTACCTACAATCAGCCCTGCTATTTATGGCGTTCCTTTGTATTAGAGATTATGTTTCTTCATAGTTACAAGAAATGAACAGAAAGCTCTAAAAGCTTCAAGCTATTATAATTATAATTATATTTAGCACTAGTTACCAACCACTGCTCATATTCAAAAATCTTCATATTATAATTAATTGCAACATACTAATATATAAACCATAAATTCATATACATAAACCATAATTTATTTTTTTTAAAAATCATATTAATATTTAGTAGTATTTAGTCATAAATATATAATGACATAATGACCTTATAGATGATGGAAAAAAATAATATAATAATTTAAGAGTTCATATTTTTTAATTTATGAATATATTTATATAAAACAATAAATCAAGGTATAATATATTCATTATTATCAATCTATTAATCCACCAAATGTTATGAGTCCATTACATTACTATAACATCATGTGATTTTTTAATTTGATATTTTTTTAAATGTTATAGTTTTGGATAAAACCATTTATTGTTTCTCTTATTTTATTTCATTTTAGAAAACTATTACTATGTTTTTGTATTAACTAAAATTAATATTTTAGAAAAATACGTTAACTAATTTTATTTTTATCATTTTTTATGTGGCAATATAATATAAAATCAAATTTACTTTATTATGTTTGAAATTTTAGATTATAACATAAATCTCTTTTTTAGATTTCACATTGTTTGGGAATAATTCCTAGTACTTTTTCTCATTTTAAAAATAACATCTAGACTAAGCATAAAGTCAATCAACAAAAATAATGGAAATAGACATTTATAAAATTACTTAAAAAAATATAAAATCTAAATAATATAGATTTTTACAAATTAATTATTATATGAAACATTTTAATAATTAAGTCAAAAGACTTATATCTATTTAAAATAAGTACATTTAATACTTTTTTAATCTTTAATGCTTTTTTTTTATGAACAAGATCAAATATATCAAATATAGATCAAATATTCTTCATCCTCATACTAAATGGAGGGTTCTAATTTGAAATATTAACTTCCTTATTTTTATAAAGACTTAAATTCTTATATTTACTTTTTCACATTTATTTAATCTAATTAAAAATTTAATATCTTGTAGAATTGATTAACACTTTTATGTAATTAAATATAATTAAATGAAGTATGTGATTAAGAGAATATCTTTCCATGTTTAAATATCTCACCTAATTATTTTCTTTTACTGATAAATGGAAAATATGGTTGTAGAGCAGGTGTCAAAGCTCACTATATTAGGATGGATGGTAGTTGGCATCTAGCTGGGGCGCGTTTCATATTATGGCCAGATGGATGATAGTTGGCATCTGGCTGGCGGGCTTTTCATATTATAGACGCCTTTCTGTAACTCCACGGATTGGATTAGAGAAAGAGTAATAAAAGCCTCATTTAGTCTCTGTTATGTAGAATTTTCATTTATTGTTTACCAGTTTAGAATTTTCATTTATTGTTTACCAGTTCGATTTCTGATTTAGGTTTTTGATTTATAGCCACGAACCATTTTGGTTTACACAATGTCAATTCGTAGAGAGTTAGATTTCAACTAAGAGGCTGAGGCATGGAATGTGTTCATTGCATAGGGTTTATGTAATTAGAATCAGTGCTAAGATGTCGACGGTTTATGGTTAATGTTAATTGAGGATACACTCAACGGAAAAACATGCTAAATATATATATGTTTCTTATGGTAATGCAAATGGAACCGGTGACCGACGATCTAAAGCGTCCAATGAGCCCTGGTGAAAGTCAAATGGAGAAGATTATTCAAGCGGGCAGTAAAATGTACGTGATTGACAGGCATTTGCTTACCTATCAGCATGTTAGCCAAAATATACTTTGTTATGCCTATTTTTCCATCCTATATTGTAAAGCATGAATTCAGAAACCGTAAATTATTATGTGATCAAATTGTTGACAGGTCTCGTTGCAGTATACTTGAACGGGTTAATGGCCTCTAAACAGATACTCATAAGTTTTTCCAGGTAATTTGAAATTTGAAGTGAAAAATTTCTTTCTTTATATAAAATATTAGACTCAAGTCTTTTTCACTCATTAACGAGGTTTCAGGACATGGAGAACAATTTCCAAAGTCTGTTAGCCGAAAAGAAGCACCTTAAAGATCAGGGTGCAGATATGTCAACAAACCTAGAAAAAATGCACGAATTTATCGTTCGAAACAGAATTGGCAAGCTAGTTGCTTTCGTTTATACGAAATTCGAGGTTATTGTACATGTTTATGCACTTATTATAAGTGTAAATTTCGCTGGAAGATGAAACTATATTAGCATACACTATTTCATTTTAAAAAGAATTTTAATAAGAATTTGTGCTAAAATATGTCAATTAAGGTTCGTTTGTAAATGAAATATTTTCTCAATTCATTAACCACATATTGTGGTGTTTGTGCTAGTTCACTTTAAACAACACATATGGAATCTAATAATGGAAGTGGTGTAACCAAACAAAATAAAGCATATAATCCCGTGATAAGAAAAGTCAAAAGAAATACAAATAACACTTTGGTGTTTTAAATAAAATATAAGATGACTCATAATTAATATTATGAAATTTTTTACTTTGATAGTTAGAATTGACCTCCAAAATGGATGGGTGTCCTTGCTAGGGTTGCACTCTCCAAACATAATTGACATTAAATATATATAAGATAATGGGTCAAACTAATTATATTGAGATTATGTTAATATGGAATGAATTCTTATTATTGATAAGATTTTAGAATGTGTTACTTAATTAAATTGCAATTAATTAATTCGAAATTGAATATCACTCTTTAATATTTTAAATATTAAAATTTTTTTTTTTTTTTTTTTTTAATAATATGTTTATTAAAGTTTATGGAAATGTATATACCCTAACTACCATCTCTATTTGAACTTGTGTTTCCTCTTAAAAGATCACGGGATCAAAGATTCTTACAAAAAAACATTGCATTTTAATTTTAAGTTTAAAATAATATTTTAATAACCCTATTATAGAAATAACTTATAATATAAAAAATGACTCAAGACATCCTTTATAATTAAATAAATTTAAAATTATAAATCCATGTTTCACTAGTGGATTGCCATATATAGTGTAACAAAGATTAGATTTTGTTACATAGTGGAATATAGTGTAGAGCATCAACCATTTTAATATTTACCAATTTACTAGTCTGAATAATTCTAAATTGACAATGCCATCACCACAATATCACCTACTAAATGCATACATAAAATCATACATATATATTAATATTTTAAAATTATTTAATTTTAGGGTTATAAACATCAACACCTATAAAAATATACATCACATATAATTATATTTTAAATATTATTAATATGTTAATTTAATATCTAACCTCGGATGGGGTGATAGGCATCACACAAGGGCCACGTAGCACCAAGATAATCCAAGCCATAAATATGGCAGGCTGGCTCCCATCCCTCTCCATTAAATGTGAGAACACTTAGCTTGCCGACCAAGAGGCAGCTAGGTTTGCCACTACAGCATAGAGCAGTGTGACGGAAATTCAATGCAGGGAGACAATAATGGAAGTCGTCATGTCGCACCTCCTTGGTATCACCCAGTATTGCACTAGCCCTCTCCATTTCACCTTCGGCATGCACCAGGTAAGCAGCTTAGAGCTCTGGTGCATTTATTGCAACACCTCTTACAATTTCACCATCAACATTACCTTCTCAATGCCACGAGAGAGAGGCAAGCCACATCACTACCCTTCCTGGTACAGTCTGGATGCAAGGCAGAGGCGATAACAAAGGCTAGAGTGGGTGCTCTCCACGGCCCACACTCATAGAATTAAGACAACATGTAGAGAAGGGATGGCCTGGTCACCTCCAATGGCTTATGTGGAGAAAGTCACCCCGGAGGAACCCATACAGATCCCTCGAGAGTCTCTTCTCTTTACAGTGCCAGAGAATTGACAACCTCCAAGCAACTTCTCTGCAGAAGACACTACGCTAGCCATTGTGGCTCACCACAACACCAACACCATGGAAGATGGAAGAGGCTAGCCATTGTGGCTCACCACAACACCAACACCATGGAGGCGAAGATGGAAGAGGTCCACATCTGCTTCGTCGAGGAGGAATTCTTGGAGGAACTCCTCCACATGGCCTCTCAAGATGCCATACTTTTAGAGGGATACGATCCTTCCAGAGCCACAGCTAGAGAAGGGGACCCTGGGAAGGAGGACGGAGCACAGGGATGGAGCGCGACGATGAAGCACTGAGAAGGATCATAGGATGGAATGCAGGCTACAACAGGCGAGGTTGTGGAGGGTTTGGGTGGCACGACAAAGAAAGGTAGCAATGTCCTTGCACCACCTCCTATCTCGATTGTATCGGAGCCATGGCGTGCCCCTCCACCCTTCTTCCACCCGGAACATTTGAATTTAGTGTTTGACCTCAGAAGCCAGATGGCAAACCAGGTTTACCGTGGCACACTCATACACCAACGCATCGATATGTTGTATGAAGCTTTCTCCAATGCGACCACGGGGCAAAGATGTCCGACGTGTGCAAGACCTTATGCTCTGCCGACTAGGAAAAGGTCGCATAACGAAGACCCTGACGAGGCTACTTCTAGTGCTAACGGGTAACTGCATGGCTTGGAGTTCTTTTTTGTTCTGGTTAGGTGTCAGTTTAAACTCTTTTATGTTCAATTCCAAGTCCAGTCTAGTTTCAATTCTAGTTTTAATGGTTAATGTAAAGATTATAGGTCCTCCTTTTTTCGACATGAACATCAAGGCTGCCAACTATTCCGGTTTCTCTTAATTTGGAGGAACAAACGACAACCTAACGATAAATGTTATTTTTATATGTGATATAATACAATAGGATCTGCCTCTCTTTTTATTTAAAAAAAAAATTGTTACTTTCATAATTATATTTTAAAATATTATTAATAAGTTAATTTTAACTATTTATTCTTTATTATCGCATTAAAATCTAATCAGAATTTTCCAACTCAATGCAAAACTACAACTACAATTGCAAATTATAATTTTAGATAAATTTCAAAACTCTGAATTTATCGAGAGAATCAAAATTACAATTTAACAATATAAGCGGATTTGGATGCGCTGAACAATTTCTTAGTGCTACGTGACATAAACATTTTCACCTACCAATGTTAGCGGGATTGTCGATGGCCAACTTGTGCCATATGTTGCAATTTTCCAAACGTCTGGTTTTTCGTGCAATTGGAGAGACAAGTGGGCCTCGAATAAAGACGTATTCGCCCACAAAATTCTCGGCGTTAATCGAACTCTGTGATGGGTGCTTAATGCTCGCCAGGTAAGATGCGTGAGAGAGTCTCTGATGAGTGGTAAAAAGCAGGTTACCTACAATCAGCCCTGCTATTTATGGCGTTCCTTTGTATTAGAGATTATGTTTCTTTATAGTTACAAGAAATGAACAGAAAGCTCTAAAAGCTTCAAGCTAGAAGCTTTGTATAGTATAATTTTTAAGATTGTAATTAAATGTAAGAACTTTTTTTTCTTCTTTTATCTATATATATGTTTTTTATTTTATTAAAAAATATTGTAGTAAGAATTTGAGACTTTTGTTGAAGGTGATAATTTTATGAAACTATGATAAGATTCACAAAGATAACTTAAAGATAACTTAATTGCTTTAGAAACATGAAAACCTAATATAATTGCATTCATTCCTTGTTATTTAAAAAAAAATGTTTATGATTTGAAATTTTTAAAATACAAGCACAATGTTAAAGACCATTGTTCACCAATACCACTCAACATATGTTATTCTACCAATCATACACATGTTATAGGCCTATACAATAAATCACATTAAAAATTACGCCTAATTATATTTTTATTGCACCAATGGATAATGGCATGGCTGTGCAACACATATCCATAGGAAGTAGGCCGAGGCCATATGTTTCATTATAATAAATACTACGCCTCTATCTTTACCCATTCTCCACCACCACACAGGCAGTTGGTCAGTTACAAGAGAATAGCCTCGGCTCTCTGTCAGTATTTACGACCATGGCGGGAGACCAAATAAATGTAAAAGTATGTAGGGTTTCAACTGTTGCACCGGCCATTCCTACAGTGAAGCAGCGCATATTCCTCTCCAGCTTTGATCTTTTTTGGGTAGCCTCCAATAACATGCGGTTTCTTCTTTTCTACAAACCAACGGTATCAACTACTGAAAAGGAATTTTGTGTGATAGTGGAGAATCTTAAGAGGAGCTTGTCGTTAGTTCTGGTGGACTTCTATCCATTCACAGGTCGGTTGGACTTGAATGGAGGAGAATCCGGTCGGCCGGAGGTTGACTGCAATGATGGGGGAGTGGATTTAGTGGAAGCATCGATTGATATGGCTTTCCAGGATGTAAAAAATAATGATTATCAGCACAAGAATTTCTTCCAAGAACTTGTACCGACCCAGCATGAAAGCTATGAAGCTTCGCTTCTTTCAGTACAGGTATGACCTAGCATTAGATCTATCATTTCAGTACAGTTGTGACCTAGCATTAGATCTATCAGTCACGGAAAGACATGTTCAATCTAGAGTATTTAATAATTTTAACAGTAATACCATTTGTTTTGTTTGGAATAGGCAATAATCATAAATTATTGTAGTAGATATTTTTCGATGAATGACTTTTAATAATAAGTGACAAATTCAACTTTTTAGATGTACTGTGCTGGGTTCCTTTTAAGGGAAATTTTATTTTAAGGTGGTCAACACTAAGACAAATATTATTGATGAATGATTATTATTTAAGACGAATATAATTGATGAATATTTAGTATTTAGTTTAAATTAGATGTATTGTTTTTATATTTTATATTTTATATTTTATATTTTATATTTTATATAAGTTATTAGGCCATGTTAGATGTATAGTGTTAAAGATTGACCAAATTATTGTTAGCTTATGGCTTATCTTTACCAATCTCTAAGTCTAAATCGTCACCTATATTTGTATTATTTATTTAGGATATTAGTAATATATCCTCAAGTGATGAATAATGATTTAGTTAAGATTGCCTAACCTAGTCATCATGCATGATTTTAGGATCTAGAGAAAATCTATCTATGATGTTGCATCACCCATTGTACTATAAATATGTAACATTGATGTGAATACATAGAGTGTTGGCTAGTGAACCTTTTCCGTCTATATTTTATCAATTGGTATCAGAGCCACGATGAAAAGAGGATGAAAATATCAAAACTCTTATAACTTTAAGGGCCTAATGTCACCATGGTAGTTTTCCATGGATAGAATTCAAGCTCTAGATGACAGATGTTGCACATCAACAAAATTGCATGGATTTGGAGTCACAATGGAAAACAAGGTCACAATTAATTTGATTTATTGCTGATTTAATTGGCTATTCCTTACTTATATTTCAGAAAATATTTATTTAAAATCGTGTATGTGAGAGCTCAGGGTAAAGGAGTGAAAATAGAACTGGTTGTAATAATATCAGATCTGTTGTGAATAGAGTATAGCATTGGGTTATGAATGGCATAGACCTGGTTTAGATCTATCGTATCTATGTGAACTCCTCCACAACTATCATATCATTTTTTTTTGTTTCAAAATTAAAAAAAAAAAATATCTGCATCATCCTGCATTCTTATATTTAGCTTTTATCGTTCTTGGCATCGATCTTAGATCTATAGAGCCAAAGCCTGGTTAAAATCGTGTTGTTGATCTAAAACCACAACCTCCCAAATCCACTTTTATTATGGAGGCTTCAAATATCTCAAGTGATCATGGTAGCGATCTGCTCTAACGTGCTCTTTCACCTTGGTTTAGATTTGAAATTCGCTCGTGATCTACAACGAAAACACCTTTTGCATAGGATTTTCGGGCTCTGTCTATCGCCTCTGCAGATCTATCCATGACTGGGATCTCTGAATCGTGATGGAAAACGAATCTCATATATATATGTGCCATAAATCGAGAGAAATACAGGAAACATGCATTTGTGTAAGGATCAGCCACTCTGAATTGAGCCACCCCTGTCCAAATCCTCAGAACCGCCCACGAAGGAGATAAGCATCAGCAGAGAATCGGGCCACCCATTAATCACTGTGTTGAGGTATCTATCGATCGATGCTTCTCACAAATATTTAATGGTCACGATCTGAAGTAACTCGGCCACAGATCACATTGTCACAAGCAGAAAGAAGCTTTGGCAGTCGCCAATGTGAGATTGGAGCACATACGATGCTAATGCATGCACATAGATCCAAGAGAGGCACCACGCTCTAGCAGCCATGCATCAGCCACACATAAAGGATCTGCTCGATTGACCACTGGCACGTAGTTGTGTTTGATCATTCTATCGAATGATTACATTGGATTTTGGTGAACGGTTTCCTTCTTTCTAAGCTGGAGAAAATCTAAGAGTACGACAACCACGCGAAAATTGACAAGGATACATGATCTCTCCTCAAAAGTCAACAATAATGATCAAATGGTATTGATGATTAAGTGCCCTCTTGTTTTTTGCACTCCAATGCATATAAATTGCTTTATGCATAAAATTCAAAACTTTACTTTGATATTTAACATAAAGTGTATGGTTTAAAGCTTTAAACCTAGAGGTATTTACTTTGTGATCTATGCCATTTATATTTGTTTTTTTATGGTTGCCTCATGAAGCCAAAGGTTTTGAAAAGTAAAAAGGAGTTATTTGATATTATTGTCACTTTATGTGATAGGAATAATAAGGAGTTACTTTTTTGAACTAGAATTTGCCATATTCCAAAAGATTGACTTACTTTATCTTTACCAATAACCATTATAGTTTGTAAAGTAAAATATTTGAACCTTCTTTCCATGGTGAAAGTTAAAGTTGTTCAAGCTAAGGTTTGGTATAAGTGGTCAAGAGTCAAAGTCAAGTTGGGAGTTTAAGTTGAAATTGAAGATGAAGTGTTAAAGAGCTATTTGTAACAAACATAATAAAATTGTTTTATATTTGGCTCATGTGTCCTAGATCCACTTAAAATTGAATAAGGGAATCTTAGGTACACCTTGTTTTGTGTGTAGTGGTGAATATTTGCATGGTTTCTTTATGATGTTTAATGTCTAGTTTTGACATAAACACATTTGTAATGTATCATTTAACACATCATACATTGAGTATAAGGAAATCAAATTAAGGCACACTAATTAATGACAATCAAGCACACATGATCAAGCATATGTGAAGAACATTATCAAGCATTTAAGTCATCAACCACATCAATGATGGACAAATCAAAGTTTTCGAACTCAACACATCATGGAGCATTTGAAGTTAAATTGCAACCTGCAAACAATGATTGTTGTAAGATTACTTGATCATGTTGATTTGTACTTGCAATAGTGTATTTGTAAGTATAATTAAGTTGAGTTGAATTGAATTTGTCATAAAGTGCATTCTCGGTTGAACCTGACACCCAAGATTGAGTTATTGCATGTTTGAGTTCTTCAGTTAAAATTTAACAAGGTTGAGTTAAACTCAAGCCATTGTAATACTTTGGGGTGCATTTTCGGTAGTATCTGACACCCTCATCTTGCTAGAAACAAATTCACATGAGTGTGACAAATTCAAGTGAGCGTAATTTTCAAGCGAGTGATTCAAGAGAGCGAGATGCAGATAAACCTTCTTCTGTCAAATCAAATTGTAATCAAGATCTACCTACACAAGAAGACCTCATTTAGTGTTTTGAAATGACTCAAAATCTAGAATTATTAGAGTTCCTGAACACTCTAATAAACACCACTGAAGACAACATAGTTCTATTGAACAAAGTAACTCTTCAATCAATGCTAACTTGTTTGCAAGTGATACAAGCTAAAGTTAGAATTCTTCAATCTCTTTCCCAACTATTGAATGATGAAATCAGGGATCTCAAAAATCAACAGTGAGTGAAGTGTTCTGAACTAGTTTGTGTTCAACACAACCCTCTCTATGATGATGATGATGTTTTTAATCAATAGTCAGTGAAGGAACATCACAATGATACAACTTCAGAATCGGTTTCAAACGAAGTTGAATCTATTCATGAACCTACGTTTCAAGAGTTTTCTTTTGATTTCAGTGAAGAAAACCTTTCAATGCTGCAACAACATGCAGTAAATCCACTTCCATGGATTTCAAAGCAATAGGTTCAGAATACTCTTTCCAAGCCCATCATCAGACCTTGGGAAGAAATCATCTACAACAAGAATAGAATGGGACTTGGATATGACAAGGAAGTTACCTTTCGTATTCTCGATTATTCCAGACCAATCAAGTTCCAAAGTGTTGTATTCCTTCAAGAATATTCACTTTCACCTATTCAAGTTAAGCATCATAATGCAACATGCCAACATTGAAATCGAGTTGGTCACATGGAGGATCAGTGTTTTGATCTCCATCCTTTCCAGCATTGTGGCAAGCATAACCATTATTCAGACAGATGTTCAACACTGAAGATACCTGCAAGATTGAAGATTCACTATGAGTGGATTAATCATTGGCAGTGGTCATCAACAACCAAACAATTATATAAGTCTTACCGAAGAATTCAATCTCAAGTAAAGACCAATCTTGTAGCACATAACATTTTTGTACCTCACATAAGTGGTCCCTTTATGGAGTAGCTTTTGAGCATGGCCCTCACGTGATGAGATAACATGTGGTTTTCTCTGCATGCCCACTTTGTGTTGTACTCAAATGGAACAAGTATGGTACTATCTTGAGCCTAGAAGGGGGGAGTACAATGATGAAACTCTCATGCACCTTAAAATGGGGAGTTCAAAATTCCAGTGACGATGGTGCATGAAACCACTTGTGGTCTCTCCTTTCAACTAAAAAAGGGGGGAATTAATGATGGAATTGAAGATGTTGTCAAACTAAAAGTTTCGACAACAACAAACATCAAGTATGCCAGATGAGCTTGAAATTTTCCAAATGGACAACTACGGTTTGTAGATGACAGACTTTGGCAGAATTATGGTTCAATAAGTTTTAAGTTGAATCATACATAATTGGGATGTTAATTTTGATTTTGAGAGAACTGATGTGGACATTTGATTCACATAGATGGTCATTTGACCTAGCAGAGGACAAGAGTATCCTTATGCATTGCAGCTTGGCATTTGATTGAGTTGTTAGGCATTTTCATGGATGTTTCAAAGTAGAAGCTAATTCACTTCTCTCGGTTCGCTCTCATCAGATTGGAGTTTACATTAAGTGAACAAATTTCATGCATCCTGGCTCACATGATTACATAGTGAGATTTTCCAGAGATGGAAAACTTTGGCAGGATTATGGTTGAATGACTTGCAATTGAATCATACACATAATGCATTGGGATGTTGTTGGACACCTAAAAGTGTCAATATTGTTCAATGGTCATCCAAAAATCATAAGATACATGGTATCAATTGGTTAGTGGTCATCCCAAACCATAGATTGAGAGAGCACTTCAATGATACACTGATAGTAGAGTGGTGATACTACATGTTACCAATTAGTAGAAGGCATCAGATTATTCTCACTAAAATGCTTGGCAAAATGATCAAATTGTCAAGCAATCAGGGAATGTTCAATTCCATATCTCATCTCTCTTCCAGTTCATTTCAAATGAACCATTCAACATCCAGATTGGCGGTTTTTCAGGCAGTTCTTTATTGAGGCTCATCTCAGGAGTTTTAGTATGAAGACTTGGAATTGATACCAATTTATGCTTTATTGTTGGTATTATTGATCAGACTTGTGATTGAGGGGGGGATTGTTAGCCTATGGCTTAACATTACCAATCACTAAGTCTAAATCATCACCTATATTTGTATTATTCATTTAGGATATTAGTAATATATCCTCAAGTGATGACTAGTGATTTAGTTAATATTGCCTAGCCTAGTCATCATGCATGATTTTAGGATTTAGAGAAAATCTCTCTATGAGGTGGCATCACCCATTGTACTATAAATATGTAACATTGGTGTGAATACATAGAGTGTTGTCTACTGAGCCTTTTCCATCATGTTGTTGTTACTGTCTATATTTTATCAATTATAAACTTTATTTTGTTTGTCTTAAGACAACTAAATTACTATACATGCCTAAGACGTAGGTATATAGCGCTCAGTTCCACGTTGACTACATATTAATCAATCATTGACCAAAAACATTATGTGTTTTTTATAATGTCACACTTTAGAAACATTTTACTTTTATTTTTTTCAATTATTTAAAAAAAAAATTGACCATTGGCAGATGAAATCAACCCCTTATTACAGAGGCGGTGGCTATTCATAAATGAAAACATTTCATAGGGAAAAAATTTCATAAAGGAAAACATAGGGACTAGGCGACCTGGTGGCTCAGCTGGCAACGAACCTGACAATGGGATGAAATGAACCTCTTATTCCAAAGGCGACGATTGTTCATAAATGAAAACATTTCATAGGGAAAACATTCCATAAAGGTAAACATAGGGACTAGGCAACCTGGCGGCTCGGCTGGCAATGGACCTGACAGCCAAAGCGTCCTTACTGTACATTTTTCCTTTCAATGCGGAAGGTATGCCGATAGGCGGATCTAGTTAGGATAACAATCATTGTTTAGAGGATGATCAAATTATTAAATCTATTTTGGTCTAGTTAAGTCAATCAAATTATTAGTGGGGAGGATAACAATTATTGATCCCAACCATCAAAGTAAACTCAATTGAGAATTGTTTAATAATTAACTCATTTTTCATTTCAATAATTTTAATGTGTGCATCCAAAAATATTATTTGGTATAGATTAGATTTATTATTACTATATTTATATGTATAAACATTGATGAATGATTATTATTTAGTTTAAATTAGATTTATTATTTTTATATTTTTTGTTTTATATAACACATTATTTTAGGTGCATAGTTGTTTTTTTGTAAGTAAGGTTTTCTATTCAAATATTAATAATATATACACAATTGTTGGCACCACCTAGGTTAGAAAAAAAATCCAAAAGAACCATGAGTGAATGTCTGTCCATAGAGGGAAACCAGACCAAGTTTAAAAGTTAAACTTAACATCTGAAAAGTTTTGAAGCAACAAACATACTAACATTCTAGATAACCAACTAACTAGATAATCATAAAAGAGATATATAATTGTTTGATCTAGAGAAAGCTCAAATAGAACCTGACTCTACAAACTTGATATCAAATGAACAATTAGAAGGGATCACCTGGGGAGCCATCAGGATAGACCTAGTCATAGGTTTAGCAGTATAATAAGACCTTGTATGCAACCGACCACTTGCAGGGAGCCAGAAAGATCCTCCATGGAGTTTGAACAGCCATGAAACAATTTTCATTAGCAATTTGTTCTACTCCTTGACATAATTCATCCTTTGCTTAAGCTGCCTAAAGTCCTAGTCTTTTGGAAGCATGCCCAATGCCACCATGGTCTTGGTGTGCCAGTAGAGTTCCATGGTTTTGAAAAAAATTGAATTCCTGGTTCTAGTGTAGCCCAAGTCATGAATGATGTCACCCACCTCTTATTCCACTTCCTCATCCTTCTTGTAAGCCCTGACCATTCTTACTTATTTCTCCAAAGCTGGCATGGTGGATTGATCCTCCAACGGGACAAAATCATGATAAAAATCTACAACCTTAATAGCATCCTTATCTGGACACGCCTGGAAAGAAAGGGAGTGTCTAGAACTTCCTCCTTGAGGGGCCATGGGAGCGTAAGTAGAGGAAACAGAAGCAAACCAAACTAAAATAGAGTCAGAGATCTGGTTCGTAATCAACATACACCAGAGATCAAATACGCTACAGAGACTGGGAACAGTGAAGGCCAAAGGCCTTCCCTGCTTCATCCTTAAACTTTCAAGAGACATCATGCTAGCGCGATCTAGGAGTATTTTAGTATCAATGCATTTTGTCGTCATAAAAACCTTTATAAATTTGCGTCATGCGAGAAACATTTTGCTTGTACCCTCCACTACCTTATTGTTCTACTGATCGATCCACTCCAGATTCACCATTATCCTCATTGCGTGGGGGACATAGGAATGAAGAGACATCCCATATATCCAACTCCCCTTTAATAATTGTGTGGTGGACAATTGGCACCCCATTCGAGGAATGTTGGGTGCATAGTGTTAGAGATGACCAAATGATAAAATTTATTTTGATTGGGTTAAGTGAACTTGATGTCAAACCGTAAACCTACATTCCTCTCATGTATTCACTCTTCTACAAATTTATGTCAAAAATATACCGTCACTTAATCGAGATCGAGATGATAGAAAAATATAGAGATCTGAAATACATAAATCCTTTAAACCCTTCCTTTTTTTCAAACTTATAGAAAATACACAGAATCTCTAAGTGTCCCTAAAATTATTCCACTCCTATATCTATATGCTAAAATTAGAAAATTTTGTTACATTATATGGAAATTAGGAAAACAAATTCCTGCTACATAGACAAACCTAGAAACCTCTAGAACTATTACAAATTTAAAAATTTAAATGTGATTAAAATGATTCTCATGCATTAGAATCCAAAGAATAAAATATTGGTTCATGGCATCTTATCCATGAGTTCTTCAACATTTCTACCATACTTAGAAATTGTTTAAGTCGTCATCCATGTGGAATCCTCAAATGGTTGATATTTACACTTGATTAAGTATTGGAAATGCTCTTTTCCACTTCTCTTCTTCATCGTCTTCTTATCCAAGTCTGATTCAATTTTCTTTGATTGTGTTGTAGGTAGTTGTTGCTCCCAACTTATAGTCTGAACTTCATCAATTTCAGGAGCATCCATTGAAAGATCCTCTTCTCCCTTGAGAAGATACAAATCTGAAACATTAAACTTAGGAGAGATTTCAATGTTGTGTGGAAGCTCTATTCCATAGGCATTGGAAGAAAATTTATATTAAAAGAGTTGCCAGTAATCGCAAGAGAAGTACAAAAGTTGAGTTGCAGGACCTGTAATTACAAAATTCACCTCCATGTAAGCTCCCAGTAGGTATGTGGTGAGCAGAGGCAAGACTTTCTACTATGCTAAAGCCCACTAGAGCTTTTACAGTAAAGATCATACAGTAAGAGCCTAACAAAAAAACTATTAAACAGAGCATACACTTAAAGATTGTCTCGTCCGGTGTTGGAGGTACCCCTTGTGCTGAATGCCTCAGATTTAGGTCTAGTTGCGGTCGAGTTTTTGGAGAAGAATCTTCATCGAAGATGGTTGCAGAAGATGTTGGGGAGGCTGAAGGTGAAACAGGTCATCCCCAAACTGAAGAATTTCTATATGTTGCCTTAGTGCCTCGGATTCGTCCTTTGTTCGTCGATGCTCTCCCCGGTGCTGGATGGTGATTTCCATTATGGTTAAGACTTGGGTTGAGAGGGATCTGAGCTGAATTTGGAGGTTTTGCATCGTATTAACCAATTCCTCATGCTCTTCCACTGAGATGGTGCATTGGTTACCTATGCTCCTTCACATTTTGTCGGGATTGCTTTCGTTGCCTGTCTGTATTACGCAAGAGCATGTATCTGTGATCGAAGGAGGGATAGAGTTCTCTCTCTTCTACAGAGTATGAAATAGGCCCAAGAAATGTGCCATGCATCCTCTGATATACTCCATCATGTGCGCAAGATTCAAAGGACGATTCTAATTTCCCTTTGTTGATCCTACTATTGCTCACATTACCGGAATTCAATGGATAATATGCTCATGGAGTCATGCTGAGAAAATTCATCCCCCTCTAGGTCTTGTTACCACAATCTGGAGCAGCCAGAAGGGTGTCGAAGTGACTTCCCAAGTCGAGGGAGATGGATGGTGTGTGAAAAGTGGCATTGGCACGCATTGAGGCGAAGGAGGGAGTGTCAATGTGGTGAGAGGTGAGGTATAGCAGCATGTGGGCCCAGATGTATGATCCAAGTGGCAGAGTCAAGGGAGAGGTGTTGTGACATGAAGGGTTCATGTTGGTGGCTAGATTCATAGTCCAAGTGTCGAGTTGAGCAGACAGGTGAGCTAGCCGCCAAATGTCAAGTGCTTGTCGGGTGGGTGACTGGATCATGGAATGGGCCTGTATTGCGTGAGTCCATTGAAAACCAACGAATCTGACTCCAGATTGACTGCCAAATTTTCTTGGGTATCGACCATTTGATTATTGCATCTAAGGAAATGAAAGAGGGAAATATTGGAGAAGTGTTTGATAATTTCCGAGATTCATTGGAATATGGCATTTAAGTGGATATTCGAGGGGTGGGAGCCTTTGCGGGCATGGTTTATAATCATATTAGAATTGTCTATGACCGAAAGGGAGTGGAAGCTCATATTTTTAGTGAGGAGAAGGCCTTGATATAGAGTGTAAGCTTCGGCTTGATTATTGGATGCAATACCAAGGCTCCAGTGGAAGGTGAGTGTTTGATTTCCTCATGGGAAAATGATGACCCCTCCCGCTCCTACCACCCCAAGGTTTCCCTTTAATGCTCCGTCGAAGTAGAGAATATGTGTCTATTTCTCATTGCACCATTGTAAGAACTCAAAGTCAACATGAAGCTGCTAGGAGGATCTCGATAGAGGGGGTGGGTGGCAAATGGGAGGGATGGAGGGGAAAAAAGTGGAGATGCAATCAGATTCTAAGGTGGAGGAGGGGGTGAAGGGGATGGGTTTGGGTTTGGAAATAAATAATTCTACCAGAAGGGAAACAACTTTTTTAGCTATAATATCTCGGGGGGAGAAAAGGTTGGAAAAGATGGCCTTATTTCAGGAGAGACAAATTTTCTAGCAAATGTACTTAGGTAAGGCTTTAAATAAGTCTTTGAAGAGAGGTTTTTTCTTGAAGGAGCCACAATAGAGGGATTGCCAATTTGAGAATAGCTCTTTTGGTTTGGATGACCATCTAATTTTGCTGTGGAGGCCTTGGAGGGTTGCTTTCCACATAGAGATAGCATAGCGGCAATGCAGGAAAATATGTTGAGAGGTTTCTTATGCATTGTGACACAGCTCACATCTGAAAGGACCGTGTATGTTCCTTTTGAGAATATTTTCACCTATAAGTACTTTTCCATGTGCAACTATCCAACAAAAAGAATTTACCTTAGGAGGGCTATCGTTGTTCTAGAGGGAATTCCAGATCTTATCTTTCGGGGGGAGATCTGTTTGGGAGAGAAGATGTGAATAACCTTGCTTAAAAAAGTATATCCCATTACCCCAACCTCTCCTGTCTTTATGCGTGTTGCAAATGGGGGCGCAATCTCTCAAAATAATTTGCAACTGATAGGCTGCATCCTAAAGATTGCTTGGGAGATTTTGAAGGTTCCATCCTATCCAGTCGCCCGAATCAATTTTCCATGAAAAGATATTCGAGATGTATTTTTTTCCTTGCGAGTCTAGCCAGTTAATGAGAGGTCGAAGTTGAATGTGTTGCCAGAGTGTCTGCTTTCCCATGATGTTGCTTGCTCCAATAATGATCTTTCTGCCATTCCCAGGAATCCAGGTTATATGGATTTTAATGAGGGGGATGGAGGCAGAAAGAATCTTCCCGATTGGAGAACCATTGCTCAGGGAGTGTTGTTGTTCTAAACACCTGAGTTTGTCCCCTGCTAGGTATTTCTTCAAGAGAATTGTTTTCCACCAATCCTTCCTTCTAGAAATAAGATTCCATAAGACTTTTTATACCATATCCAAGTTGAAGAGGGTACGGTTTCTTATGCCCAAACCTCCATTTTTCAGTGGGTGTTTTACAATATCCCAGTTGACAAGGTGGAATATTTTTTTTTCGGTCTTTCCCCCTTCCCAGAGAAAGAATCTTAGGAGATGGGAGATCAATTTTTTAATGCTCTGGGGTGCAAGAAGAGAGTAGAATTGAAAAATGGGGAGAGCGGAGAGGACTGATTTTAAGAGCATAGTTCGGTCGGCCAGATTGAGCCAGAAGGCGCCCCATTGATCCAGCTTGTTTTTTGATTTTATCTAGGATTTGGTTCCAAGCTGAATTAGGAAGAGATTTAAGATAGATTGGGATGCCAAGGTATCTGAAGGTTTGTCATTTTTCTATGAGAGTAAAATGGAAGATGTTTGTTATTAGGTAGGTTGTTCTTGGGGGAGTGTTCCAGGTGTAGACATTGGATTTGGCACTATTTATGAGGGCTCCCGGGGCCTGGGTGAAATTGTCTAGAGCATTTTTGAATCTCTTGGCTATGACAATGGAGGCACCTCCAATGAGGAGAGTGTCATCAACAAATTGGGAGTGATTTATTCTCTTTGTCCCCTGAGCAATTTTGATACCAGGAATGTCCTTGGAGGCTGGATCCTTTTCCAGTTGCCTTCCGAGAGTTTCTGCCATAATTATGTAGAGGAGGGGGGAAAGTGGATAGACTTGCCTCAACCCTATGGAAATTTTGAAGAAGTTTGTTGGTCACCCGTTAATCAGAGGGGAAATCCAAGGCTTGGAAATGCAGACCGAGATCCAGGCTACGAATTTTGGACTAAAACCAAATTTTCTTAAAACTGCAAACAAAAAATTATGTCCCACCCTGTCAAAATCATTGGCCATGTCAATTTTGATGATCATTCCTTGATCTCCTCGTTCCCTGCTGGAGTGTATTACTTCTTGGACAAAAATGATGTTGTCAATCATTTGTCTTTTTTCAACAAAACCACTTTGGTTTGGGGAGATAAACTTATGAAGAAGAGGCTTAATTCGGTTGGCAATGATTTTAGTGATGAGTTTGTAAGAGACATTGTATATGGATATGGTCCTGAATCTAGAGAAAGAGGAAGGATTTGAATCCTTTGGTATAAGCACTAGAAAAGTGGAATTTGTGTTGCTTCCCAACTTTGTAGATTTATGGACATATTGAATCATTCTCAGGAGATCTTTTTTTATTGTGTGCCAACATTTTTGATATAAGTGAGTGTTGAAGCCATCTCGACCTGGAGCTTTGTCTGGATGAAGTTGGAATAAGGATTCATAAAGTTCTTTTTCTGTGACCTCTTGATTTATCTTGGCATTATCTTCTTGGTTTACAACAATCGGGATGTTTAGCAACAAATCTTCTTGTGTGTTTAGATTTGCAACGTTTTCCTCGGTTAGAAGGTGCTCAAAATGGTTCTCGGTTTCTTCCTGGATTTGCCAAAAGTCGTTTATTTTTGTTCCATCTTCCTTTGTGATCTCCTTCACCTTGTTCCTCCAGAGTCTAGCTTTGGTTTGTCTTTGAAATAATCTCATGTTTTGTCTCCTGATTTGAGCCAAAGAATCTGAGATTTGAGCCTCCAGGTTTCCTCCTCCGAGTGGAGAATTTTTTGATATTCTATAAATTCATGTTGTTCTTTTAGAAGAAGAGAGTGAGTGGGGAATCCCTTTTCCATTTCCAATCTGTTTTCTTCCATTTCCTTAATTTTCTTTCTTTTGACTTCTTGATCTTTTCCTTTGTTGATTTTAACCCAATGCTTGAGGGCTGATTTGACTCTTTTTAACTTCTTCTCCCAAATGAAGGTTGGAGAGCCCTGTATCCAACAACTCCAGGCATATGAGACAATATCAAAAAAAGTTGGGTTTGAGAGCCAAAGGGGGTTGAATCTGAAGGGGAGGGGCCGAAATTCTCAGGGGGGGATAGATTTAGGGTGATGGGTCGGTGGTCAGATCCTCTCCAGGGGAGAATTAGAGAGGAGGGGGAAAGAGACTCGTCAAGGAAGGAACTGCTTAGTAAAAAATGATCTAGGCAAGTCGTAATGTGTCGAGGTCCTAACCTTCTATTCGACCAAGTAAAGCAACCATTATAAAATTTTATGTCAATTAGTTGGAAGGAGGATATGAGATCCTCGAGATGATCACGAATGGGGTCTCGTACTCGGATGCCTCCTTTATTTTCTTTAGGGTGGAGGGTTGTGTTAAGGTCTCCAGCTATAATAAGGTCCTTGGGATCTAGACTCCTGTGAAGATTTTGGAGGGAGGTGCAACATTCATTTTTTTCTTGATAAATAATGGGCATATACACATTAAAGACATTCAGAATCTTACCTGTAGGAATATGAGCAGGGTTGTTCTGATCCAGTGCGTTGTAGATTGCCAGCTTTGCAAAGAGAAGATACTTGGATTCCACAGGGTGCATATTCCTCCCGAAGCTTCTCTTGTGCTAACTACCACGCCTTTACATGTACACCAATTGTAGTTTCTTTCTTAAAGGATGTCAATATCCTTCCTTTTAGTCTCCTGGACCAGAAGGACATGAGGGTTTTCTTCTTTGATTAGGTCTTGTATCAATGAGAGCTTGTGTCGGCTCCCTAGTCCCCTATAGTTCCAGGAGATTTCTTTTATCACTTAGAAGGCTTGGAGTTTCCCCCTTTATGGGGGTTGGGTCCATTCTGATTTCTTGTATGTCTTGTTTCTTTCTTAGTATGTTGGTCGAGATTTGTTTGTTTCCCGAGTTCTATTTCCTTCTTGTCTGAGGCTTCCTGCTTATGCAGATTAGATTTTCTACCCACTTTTGTGATGGGGGAGTCATGGATATCTGAGTCTGAGCCTTCCTCCGAGATTTGTTCTATTTCTCCATCCTTAGGGTGAGATGACGGGTGAAGGGGAGAAGGGGGGGCTGAGGAAAGGAGAGGAGGACATAGGGGTGGCTTACTGGAGAGGCAGGAGGAGGAGTAATCTGAGCCTGCGAGGGGGGCGGCTCCACTCGGGGTGGATCTTGATTCGAGTTCAAACTGGAAGGTTCTAGGTCTTGAGATGATCCAGGAAGGGGTGGCGTGGGGATGACTATAGGGTTATGGCTGTGGCGTTGTTGTTTTTTCCTTTTAGGATGTTTCCATTGATCAGATTCTTCAAGCGAGGATTTAGGGGGGTACTTGGGATAATGCTTTGCGAAATGTCCATACTCGTGACATATTTTTCATTTGAAAGGAAGTTGTTCATAGTCAACTTGTTGTAGATAGGTCCATTTATCCAGAGTGAGGTTAATAGCTTCAGGCAGGCCTTTTTCAAGGTCAACTTCTACACATATCTATGCACAGGCTTGGAGACCATCTTTAGGTTCAGCACGATCAATACATTTCCTGAGGGTATTTCCTATAGAATGAACAGTTTCATTGTTCCAACAGTCTAGAGAGAGGAAGGGGAGATGAACCCAAACTGGAACTACATTGGGAATATCGTTCTCGGGGCTAAAATCTGGGGTCCAACTATTAAGATACATACCTCTGGAGCCCATAAAGTACGGTTTTCTTCGGAAGATGAGTTCTTGATCTGATTTGTCTTCAAACAGAAAGGCAAAGAAGCCTCTTCCACACAGAAAGTGAGAAAAGTTGCCTTTCAGGTGGGGTTTCCAGTTCTTTTCGATCCAGATCACCATAGCCCACAGAGAGGGCCAAATTCCAGTGAGCTGACCTATGAGTGCATGATCTGCATGATAAATTGTGAAGCAAAGAGAAATCCAGAGAGAAAAGAATAGAACAGTATATTGAAATGTATGAAGAAGTACTGAAGAAGTTACAATGCAATGGGAGATGGCTGAGCTAAATAGGCTCAA
>SNQJ01S0038874.1:2396-15000 GCA_010110895.2 Picea sitchensis | reverse complement strand
GGCAGTAAAATGTACGTGATTGACAGGCATTTGCTTACCTATCAGCATGTTAGCCAAAATATACTTTGTTATGCCTATTTTTCCATCCTATATTGTAAAGCATGAATTCAGAAACCGTAAATTATTATGTGATCAAATTGTTGACAGGTCTCGTTGCAGTATACTTGAACGGGTTAATGGCCTCTAAACTGATACTCAGAACTTTTTCCAGGTAATTTGAAATTTCAGGTGAAAAATTTCTTTCTTTATATAAAATATTAGACTCAAGTCTTTTTCACTCATTAACGAGGTTTCAGGACATGGAGAACAATTTCCAAAGTCTGTTAGCCGAAAAGAAGCACCTTAAAGATCAGGGTGCAGATATGTCAACAAACCTAGAAAAAATGCACGAATTTATCGTTCGAAACAGAATTGGCAAGCTAGTTGCTTTAGTTTATACGAAATTCGAGGTTATTGTACATGTTTATGTTGTATGTAGTTATAATAAGTGTAAATTTAGCTGGAAGATGAAACTATATTAGCATACTATTTCCTTTTAAAATCCTAATAAGAATTTCTGCTAAAAGTAGGGTTTGTTTCATTTTAAAATCCTAATTAGGTGTCTGTTAAAATTAGGGTTTGTTTGTAAATAAAATATGTCAATTAAGGTTTGTTTGTAAATGAAATATTTTCTCATCAATTCATTAGCCAAATATTGTGGTGGTTGTGCTAGTTCACTTTAAACAACACATATGGAATCTAATAATAGAAGTGGTGTAACCAAACAAAATAAAGCATATAATCCCGTGATAAGAAAAGTCAAAAGAAATACACATAACACTTTGGTGTTTTAAATAAAATATAAGATGACTCATAATTAATATTATGAATTTTTTTACTTTGATAGTTAGATTTGACCTCCAAAATGGATGGGTGTCCTTGCTAGGGTTGCACTCTCCAAACATAATTGACATTAAATATATATAAGATAATGGGTCAAACTAATTATATTGAGATTATGTTAATATGGAATGAATTCTTATTATTGACAAGATTTTAGAATGTGTTACTTAATTAAATTGCAATTAATTAATTCGAAATTGAATATCACTCTTTAATATTTTAAATATAAAAAAGCATCCAAATATATTTAAAAGCATCACAATCAAATTTATTATACAATTTGAGTCGGCCTAATGGTTAAGAACATGTGTTTCCTCTTAAAAGATCACGGGATCAAAGATTCTTACAAAAAAACAGTGCATTTTAATTTTAAGTTTTAAATTTTTTAATAACCCTATTATAGAAATAACTTATAAATATAAAAAAATACTCAAGACATCCTTTATAATTTAAATTTATTTAATTAAAAATCCACCGGTGACTAGTGGATTGCCATATATGAGTGATTAACAAAGATTAAGATTTTGTTATATAGTGGAGATATGAATGTAGAACGCAACCATTTAATATTTACCAATTTACTAGTCTGAATAATTCTAAATTGACAATGCCATCACCACAATATCACCTACTAAATGCATACATAAAATCATACATATATTAATATTTTAAAAATTATTTAATTTTTAAGGGTTATAAACATCAACACCTATAAAAATATACATACGCATAATTATATTTTAAAATATTATTAATATGTTAATTTCATATCTAACCTCGGATGGGGTGATAGGCATCACATAAGGGCCACATAGCACCAGGCCAAGCCAAGTCATAAATATGGAAGGCTGGCTCCCATCCCCTCTCCATTAAATATGAGAGCTTGCCTTAACTGCCAGCCAAGAGGCATGGGACTGCGCTCGCATGAACAGAGTGACGACAGGGAAATTCAATGCCTGGGAGGCAATAATGGAAGTCGTTATGTCGCACCTCCTGGTTATCACCTAGCATTGCACCAACCCTCTCCATTTCGCCCTCGACATGCACCAAGTAAGCAACTTAGAGCTCTGGTGCATTTATTGCAACACCTCTTACAATTTCACCATCAACATTACCTTCTCAATGCCACGGGAGAGAGGTAGGAAGCATCGCGGCCCTACCTGGCATAGTCTGACAATGCGACAGAGGAGGCAACAAATGCTAGAGTGGGCACTCTCCATAGCCCGTACTCAGAGAATTCAGGCAGTACACACAGGAGGGATGGCCTGGTCGCCTCCAATGGCTTATGTGGAGGAAATCACCCCAGAGAAACCCATACAGGTCCCTCCAGAGTCTCTTCTCTTTACAGTGCCAGAGAATTGACAACCTCCAAGCAGCTTCTCTGCAGAAGACACTACGCTAGTCACTGTGGCTCACCACGACACCAACACCATGGAGGCGAAGATGGAAGAGGTCCACATCTGCTTCGTCGAGGAGGAATTCTTGGAGGAACTCCTCCAGATGGCCTCTCAAGATGCCATACTTTTAGAGGGCTACGATCCTTCCAGAGCCACAGCTAGAGAAGGGGACCCTGGGAAGGAGGACGGAGCACAGGGATGGAGCGCGACGATGAAGCACTCAAAAGGAGCATAGGATGGAATGCAGGCTACAACAGGCGAGGTTGTGGAGGGTTTGGGTGGCACGACGAAGAAAGGTAGCGAGGTCCTTGCACCACCTCCTGTCTCGATTGTATCGGAGCCATGGCATTTCCCTCCACACTTCTTCCACCCGGAACATTTGAATTTAGTGTTTGACCTGAGAAGCCAGATGGCAAACCAGGTTTACCGTGGCACACTCATACACCAACGCATCGATATGCTATATGAAGATTTCTCCAATGCGACCACTGGGCAAAGATGTCTGACGTGTGCAAGACCTTATGCTCTGCCGACTAGGAAAGGATTGCATAACAAAGACCCTCACGAGGCTACTTCTAGTGCTAACGAGTAGCTGCATGGCTTGGAGTTCTTTTTTGTTCTGGTTAGGTGTCAATTTAAACTTTTTTATGTTCAGTTCCAAGTCTAGTTTAGTTTCAATTCTAGTTTTAATGGTTAATGTAAAGATTATAGGTCCTCCTTCTTTCGACATGAACATCAAGATTGCCAACTATTCCGATTTTTGTTAATTTGGCGGAACAACCGACAACCTAAGAATAAATGTTATTTTTATATGTGATATAATACAATAGGATCTACCTCTTTTTATTTAAAAAAAAAATGTTAATTTCATAATTATATTTTAAAATATTATTAATAAGTTAATTTTAACTATTTAATCTTTATTATCGCATTAAAATCTAATCAGAATTTTCCAACTCAATGCAAAACTACAACTACAATTGCAAATTATAATTTTAGATTAATTTCAAAACTCTGAATTTATCGAGAGAATCAAAATTACAATTTAACAATATAAGCGGATTTGGATGCGCTGAACAATTTCTCAGTGCTACGTGATATAAACATTTTCACCGACCAATGTTGCGGGATTGTCGATGGCCAACTTGTGCCGTGTGTTGCAATTTTCCAAACGTCTGGTTTTTCGTGCAATTGGAGAGACAAGTGGGCCTCGAATAAAGACGTATTCGTCCACAAAATTCTTGGCGTTAATCGAACTCTGTGATGGGTGACTAATGCTCGCCAGGTAAGATGCGTGCGAGAGTCTCTGATGAGTGGTAAAAAGCAGGTTACCTACAATCAGCCCTGCTATTTATGGCGTTCCTTTGTATTAGAGATTATGTTTCTTCATAGTTACAAGAAATGAACAGAAAGCTCTAACAGCTTCAAGCTAGAAGCTTTGTATAGTATAATTTTTAAGATTGTAATTAAATGTAAGAACTTTTTTTTCTTCTTTTATTTTTATATATATTTTTTATTTTATTAAAAAATATTGTAATAAGAATTTGAGACTTTTGTTGAAGGTGATAATTCTATGAAATTATGATAAGATTCACAAAGATAACTTAATTACTTTAGAAACATGAAAACCTAATATAATTAATATAATTGCATTCATTCCTTGTTATTTAAAAAAAAATGTTTATGATTTGAAACTTTTTAAAATACAAGCACAATGTTAAAGAACATTGTTCACCAATACCACTCAACATATGTTTTTCTACCAATCATACACATGTTATAGGCCTATACAAAAAATCACATTAAAAATTACTCCTAATTATATTTTTTTATTGCACCAATGGATAATGGCATGGTTGTGCAACACATATCCATAGGAAGTAGGCCGAGGCCATATGTTTCATTATAATAAATACTACGCCTCTATCTTTACCCATTCTCCACCACCACACAGGCAGAGGAGAGAGTGAGTTGCATCTGTTCGTCAGTTACAAGAGAATAGCCTCGGCTCTCTGTCAGTATTTACGACCATGGCGGGAGACCAAATAAATGTAAAAGTATGTAGGGTTTCAACTGTTGCACCGGCCATTCCTACAGTGAAGCAGCGCATATTCCTCTCCAGCTTTGATCTTTTTTCGGTAGCCTCCAATAACATGCGGTTTCTTCTTTTCTACAAACGAACGGTATCAACTACTGAAAAGGAATTTTGTGTGATAGTGGAGAATCTTAAGAGGAGCTTGTCGTTAGTTCTGGTGGACTTCTATCCATTCGCAGGTCGGTTGGACTTGAATGGAGGAGAATCCGGTCGGCCGGAGGTTGACTGCAATGATGGGGGAGTGGATTTCGTGGAAGCATCGATTGATATGGCCTTTTAGGATGTAAACATATTATTTATATTACTATTATTTATTTAGGATATTAGTAATATATCCTCAAGTGATGAATAATGATTTAGTTAAGATTGCTTAGCCTAGTCATCATGCATGATTTTAGGATCTAGAGAAAATCTCTCTATGATGTTGCATCACCCATTGTACTATAAATATGTAACATTGGTGTGAATACATAGAGTGTTGGCTAGTGAACCTTTTCCGTCTATATTTTATCAATTGGTATCAAAGCCATGGTGAAAAGAGGATGAAAATATCAAAACTCTTATAACCTTAAGGGCTTAATGTCACCATGATAGTTTTCCATGGATAGCAAAGAATTCAAGCGCTCTAGATGGCCGATGTTGCTCATTAACAAAATTGCATGGATTTGGAGTCACAATGAAAAACAAAGTCACAATTAATTTGATTTCTTGTTGATTTAATTGGCTATTTCTTATATTTCAGAAAATATTTCTTTAAAATCATGTATGTGAGATCTCACATACATGAAAATAGAACTGGTTGTAATAATATCAGATCTGTTGTGAATAGAGTATAGCATTGGGTTATGAATGGTATAGATCTGGTTTAGATCTATCGTATCTCTGTGAACTCATCCACAACTATCATATCATTTTTTTTTGTTTCGAGTTTAAAAAAAAACATCTACATCATCCTGCGTTCTTATATTTAGCTTTTATCGTTCTTGGCATCGATCTTAGATCTATAGAGCCAAAGCTTGGTTAAAATCGTGTTGTTGATCTAAAACCGCAACCTCCCAAATCCACTTTTATTATGGAGGCTTCAAATATCTCAAGTGATCATGGTAGCGATTTGCTCTAACATGCTCCTTCACCTTGGTTTAGATCTGCAATTTTCTCGTGATCTACAACGAAAACACCTTTTGCATAGGATTTTCGGGCTCTGTCTATCGCCTCTGCAGATCTATCCATGACTGGGATCTCTGAATCCTGATGGAAAACGAATGTCATATATATATGTGCCATAAATCGAGAGAAATATAGGAAGCATGCATTTGTGTAAGGATCAACCACTCTGAATTGAGCCACCCCTGTCCAAATCCTCAGAACCGCCCACGAAGGAGCTAAGTGTCAACAAAGAATCGGGCCACCCATTAATCACTATGTTGAGGTATCTATCAATCGATGCTTCTCACAAATATTTAATGGTCACGATCTGAAGTAACTCGGCCAAATATTTGGTTCATGTGTCCTAGATCCACCCGAAATTGAATAAGGGGATCTTAGGTACACCTTGTTTTGTGTGTGGTGGTGAATATTTGCATGGTTTCTTTATGATGTTTAATGTCTAGTTTTGACATAAACACATTTGTAATGTATCATTTAACACATCATACATTGAGTACAAGGAAATCAAATTAAGGCACACAAATTAATGACAATCAAGCACACATGATCAAGCATATGTGAAGAACATTCTCAATCATTCAAGTCATCAACCACATCGGTAATGGACAAATCAAAGTTTTCGAACTCAACACATCATGGAGCATTTGAAGTTAAATTGTAACCTGCAAACAATGATTGTTGTAAGATTACTTGATCATGTTGATTTGTACTTGCAATAGTGTATTTGTAAGTGTAATTAAGTTGAGTTGAATTGAATTTTTCATAAAGTTCATTCTTGGTTGAACCCGACACCCAAGATTGAGTTATTGCATGTTTGAGTTTTTCAGTTAAAATTTAACAAGGTTGAGTTAAAATCAAGCCATTGTAATACTTTGGGGTGCATTTTCGGTAGTATCTGACACCCTCATCTTGCTAGAAACAAATTCACATGAGTGTGACAAATTCAAGCGAGCGTGATTTTCAAGCGAGNCATCATACATTGAGTACAAGGAAATCAAATTAAGGCACACAAATTAATGACAATCAAGCACACATGATCAAGCATATGTGAAGAACATTCTCAATCATTCAAGTCATCAACCACATCGGTAATGGACAAATCAAAGTTTTCGAACTCAACACATCATGGAGCATTTGAAGTTAAATTGTAACCTGCAAACAATGATTGTTGTAAGATTACTTGATCATGTTGATTTGTACTTGCAATAGTGTATTTGTAAGTGTAATTAAGTTGAGTTGAATTGAATTTTTCATAAAGTTCATTCTTGGTTGAACCCGACACCCAAGATTGAGTTATTGCATGTTTGAGTTTTTCAGTTAAAATTTAACAAGGTTGAGTTAAAATCAAGCCATTGTAATACTTTGGGGTGCATTTTCGGTAGTATCTGACACCCTCATCTTGCTAGAAACAAATTCACATGAGTGTGACAAATTCAAGCGAGCGTGATTTTCAAGCGAGTGATTCAAGTGAGCGAGTTGCAGATAAACCTTCTTCTATCAAGTCAAATTGTAATCAAGATCTACCTACACAAGAAGACCTCCTTTAGTGTTTTGAAATGGCTCGAAATCTAGAATTATTAGAGGTATTGAACATTCTAATAAACACCACTCAAGACAACACAATTCTATTGAACAAAGCAACTCTTCAATCAATGCTAACTTGTTTGCAAGTGACACAATCTAAAGTTAGAATTCTTCAATCTATTTCCCAACTATTGAATGACGAAATCAGGGATCTCAAAAATCAACAGTGAGTGAAGTGTTTTGAACTAATTTGTGTTCAACACAACCCTCTCTATGATGATAATGATGATGAAGATGTTTTTAATCAACAGTCAGTGAAGGAACAACACAGTGATACAACTTCAGAATGAGTTTCAGACGAATTTGAATCTATTCATGAACCTACATTTCAAGCGTTTTCTTTTGATTTCAGTGAAGAAAACCTTTCAATGCTACAACAACATGCAGTAAATCCACTTCCATGGATTTCAAGGCAACAGGTTCAGAATACTCTTTCCAAGCCCATCATCAGACCTTGGGAAAAAATCATCTACAACAAGAATAGAACAGGACTTGGATATGACAAGGAAGTTACCTTTCATATTCTCGATTATTCCAGACCAATCAAGTTCCAAAGTGTTGTATTCCTTCAAGAATATTCACTTTCACCTGTTCAAGTTAAGCATCATAATGCGACATGCCAACATTGCAATCGAGTTGGTCACATGGAGGATGAGTGTTTTGATCTCCATCATTTCCAGCATTGTGGCAAGCATAACCATTCTTCAGACAGATGTTCAATATTGAAGAAACCTGCAAGATTGAAGATTCACTATGAGTGGATTAATCCTTGGCAGTGGTCATCAACAACCAAGTGATTATATAAGTCTTACCGAAGAATTCAATCTCAAATAAAGACCAATATTGTAGCACATAACATTTTTGTACCTCACATAAGTTGTCCTTTTATGGCGTAGCTTTCGAGCATGGCCCTCACATGACGAGATAACATGTGGTTTTCTCTGCATGCCCACTTTGTGTTGTACTCAATGGAACACGTATGGTACTATCTTGAGCCTATAAGGGGGGAGTACAATGATGAAACTCTCATGCACCTTAAAAGGGGGAGTTCAAAATTCCAGTGACGATGGTTCATGAAACCACTTGTGGTCTCTCCTTTCAACTAAAAAAGGGGAGAATTGATAATGGAATTGAAGATGTTGTCAAACGAAAAGTTTCGACAACAACAAACATCAAGTATGCCAGATGAGCATGAAATTTGCCAAATGGCCAACTGCGGTTTGTAGATGATAAACTTTGGCAGAATTATGGTTCAATAAGTTTTAAGTTGAATCATACATAATTGGGATGTTAATTTTGATTTTGAGAGCAATGACGTGGACGTTTGATTCACATAGATGGTCATTTGACCTAGCAGAGGACAAGAGGATCCTTCTGCATTGCAGCTTGGCATTTGATTGAGTTGTCAGGCATTTTCAGGGATGTTTCAGACTAGAAGCTAATTCACTTCTCTTGGTTCACTCTCATCAGATTGGATTTTACATTAAGTGAACAAATTGCATGCATCCTGGCTCACATGATTACATAGTGAGATTTTCTAGAGATGGAAGACTTTGGCAGGATTATGGTTCAATGACTTGCAATTGAATCATACACATAATGCATTGGGATGTTGTTGGACACCTAAAAGTGTCAATATTGGTTAGTGTTCATCCAAAAACCATAAGATACATGGTATCAATTGGTTAGTGGTCATCCCAAACCATAGATTGAGAGAGCACTTCAATGATACATTGATAGTAGAGTGGTTATACTACATGTTCACCAATTAGTAGAAGGCATCAGATTATTCTTGCTAAAATACTTGGCAAAATGATCAAATTGTCAAGCAATGAGAGAATGTTCAATTCCATATCTCAATTCTCTTCCAGTTCATTTCAGATGAACCATTTAACATCCAGATTGGCGGTTTTTCAGACAGTTCTTCATTGAAGCTCATCTCAGGAGTTTTAGTATGAAGACCTAGAATTGATACCAGTTTATGCTTTATTGTTGGTATTATTGATCGGACTTGTGATTGAGGGGGGGATTGTTAGCCTATGGCTTACCTTTACCAATCACTAAATCTAAATCGTCACCTATATTTGTATTATTCATTTAGGATATTANGAATTGATACCAGTTTATGCTTTATTGTTGGTATTATTGATCGGACTTGTGATTGAGGGGGGGATTGTTAGCCTATGGCTTACCTTTACCAATCACTAAATCTAAATCGTCACCTATATTTGTATTATTCATTTAGGATATTAGTAATATATCTGCAAGTGATGACTAGTGATTTAGTTAATATTGTCTAGCCTAGTCATCATGCATGATTTTAGGATCTAGTGAAAATCTCTCTATGAGGTGGCATCACCCATTGTACTATAAATATGTAACATTGGTGTGAATACATAGAGTGTTGTCTAGTGAGCCTTTTCCATCCTGTTGTTGTTACTGTCTATATTTTATCAATTATAAACTTTATTTTGTTTGTCTTAAGACAACTAAATTATTATACCTACCTAAGACATAGGTATATAGTGTTCAGTTCCACGTTGACTACATATTAATCAGTCGTTGACCAAAAAAATTGTGTGTTTTTTCTAATGTCACACTTTAGAAACATTTTACTTTTATTTTTTTCAATTATTTAAAAAAAAAATTCGACCATTGGCAGATGAAATGAACCTCTTATTGCAGAGGCGGTGGCTATTCATAAATGAAAACATTTCATAGGGAAAAAATTTCATAAAGGAAAACATAGGGACCAGGCGACCCGACAGCTTGGCTGGCAACGAACCTGACAATGGGATGAAATGAACCTCTTATTGCAGAGGCGACGACTGTTCATAAATGAAAACATTTCATAGGGAAAACATTTCATAAAGGTAAACATAGGGACCAGGAAACCTGACAGCTTGGCTGACAACGAACCTGACAGCCAAAGCGTCCTTATTGTACATTTTTCCTTTCAGTGCGGCAGGTATGTCAATAGGCAGATCTAGTTAGGAAAACAATCATTGTTTAGAGGATGATCAAATTATTAAATCTATTTTGATCTGGTTAAGTCAATCAAATTATTAGTGGGGAGGATAACAATTATTGATCCCAACCATCAAAGTAAACTCAATTGAGAATTGTTTAATAATTAACTCATTTTTCATTTCAATAACTTTAATGTGTGCATCCAAAAATATTATTTGGTATAGATTATATTTATTATTACTATATTTATATGTATAAACATTGATGAATGATTATTATTTAGTTTAAATTAGATTTATTATTTTTATATTTTTTGTTTTATATAACACATTATTTTAGGTGCATAGTTGTTTTTTTGTAAGTAAGGTTTTCTATTCAAATATTAATAATATATAACAAATTGTCGGCACCACCTAGGTTAGCAAAAAAATCCAAAAAGAACCATGAGTGAGTATCTGTCCATAGAGGGAAACCAGGCCAAGTTTTAAAGTTAAACTTAACATTTGAAAAGTTTTGAAGCAGCTAACATACTAACATTCTAGATAACCAACTAACTAGATAATCATAAAAGAGATATATAATTGTCTGATCTAGAGAAAGCTCAAATAGAACCTAACTCTGAAAACTTGATATCAAATGAACAATTAGAAGGGTTCATATGGGGAGCCATCGGGCTAGATCTAGTCATAGGTTTAATAGTAGAATAAGACCTTGTATGCAACCGACCACTTGCAGGGAGCAAGAAAGATCCTCCATGGAGTTTGCACAACCATGAAACAATTTTCATTAGAAATTTGTTCTACTCCTTGACATAATTCATCCTTTGCTTAAGCTGCCTAAAGTCTTGGTCTTTTGGAAGCATGCCCAATGCCACCATGGTCTTGGTGTTCCAGTAGAGTTCCAGGATTTTGAAAAAATTTGAATTCCTGGTTCTAGTGTAGACCAAGTCATGAATGATGCCACCCACCTCTTATTCCAGTTCCTCATCCTTCTTGTAAGCCCTGACCATTCTTACTTATTCCTCCAAAGCTGGCATGGTGGATTGATCCTCCAACGGGACAAAATCATGATAAAAATCTACAAACTCAATAGCATCCTTATCTGGACACGCCTGGAAAGCAAGGGAGTGTCTGGAAGTTCCTCCTTGAGGGGCCATGGGAGCGTAAGGAGAGGAAACAAAAGAAAACCAAACTGAAACAGAGTCAGAGATCTGGTTCGTAATCAACATACACTAGAGATCAAATACGCTACAGAGACTGGGAACAGTGAAGGCCAAAGGCCTTCCCTGCTTCATCCTTAAACTTTCAAGAGACATCATGCTAGCGCGATCTAGGAGTATTTTAGTATCAATGTATTTTTTCGTCATAAAAACCTTTATAAATTTGCGTCATGCGAGAACCATTTTGCTCGTACCCTCCACTACCTTCTTGTTCTACTGATCGATTCACTCCAGATTCACCATTATCCTCATTGCGTGGGGGACATAGGAATGAAGAGACATCCCATATATCCAACTTCCCTTTAATAATTGTGTGGTGGACAATTGGCACCCCATTCGAGGAATGTTAGGTGCATAGTGTTAGAGATGACCAAATTATAAAATTTATTTTGATTGGGTTAAGTGAACTTGATGTCAAACCGTAAACCTACATTCCTCTCATGTATTCACTCTTCTACAAATTTATGTCAAAAATATACCGTCACTTAACTGAGATCCAGATGATAGAGAAATATAGAGATCTGAAATACATAAATCCTTTAAACCCTTCCTTTTTTTTTAACTTACAGAAAATACACAGAATCTCTAAGTGTCCCTAAAATTATTCCACTCCTCTATCTATATGATAAAATTAGCAAATTTTGTTACATTATATGGAAATTAGGAAAACAAATTCTTGCTACATAGACAAACCTAGAAACCTCTAGAACTATTACAAGTTTAAAAATTAAAATGTGATTAAAATGATTCTAATGCATTAGAATCCAAAGAATAAAATACTGGTTCATGGCATCTTATCCATGAGTTCTTCAATATTTCTACCATACTTAGAAATTGTTTAAGTCGTCATCCATGTGGCATCCTCAAATGGTTGATATTTCCACTTGATTAAGTATTGGAAATGCTCTTTTCCCCTTCTCTTCTTCATCGTCTTCTTATCCAATTCTGATTCAATTTTCTTTGATTGTGTTGTAGGTAGTTGTTGCTCCCAATTTATAGTTCGAACTTCATCAATTTCAGGGGCATCCATTGAAACATCATATTCTCCCTTGAGAAGATACAAATCTGAAACATTAAATATTTACTTCTTATCAACCATGAAAAAACAATAATGAGTCATATTTACATCAAACACTATTGGGTCCATTACCCAAAACTTTATGCTACGAGTCTTCAAGGGTTGACATCAATGGCAACCATCCTTAATCAACAATCTCCCCCTTTGGCATTGATGGCAACACTCATATGCAACACTGAAATCATATCACTCATGCTCCCCCTGAAACCATG
>SNQJ01S0038873.1:46443-68634 GCA_010110895.2 Picea sitchensis | reverse complement strand
ATCTCCAACTCTGCCCGAGCTCATGTCTCCATCTACGGCTAAATCTGTTGGAAACCCCAAATTTCGTCAAAGAGAAAAATCCCAAGTTTCCTTATGAAGTGGAAACCCTGAGTTTCCAACTTGCATTACAATCATCAACAACCCGTGAAACCATCCACACTACCCTATCCAAAGTTATGTGCGACCAAAATATCTTCTACGATGGTAAGACGTCTCTTCCCCAACTCTATCTTCAATGTTTAAGTTTTCACTATCGTGTTGCGACAATCACTCTCCATCATGCTACTTTTGTTTCCTCAACTACTACTACAACCTCAAACAAAACTTCAAAATTTTCAAGTGTTGGACAACTTTGAACTTGTTGTCGCATCCATACTTCAACCAACTCTATGATGTCTCTACACAATGCTAGCCTCAAGTTCTATATTGGTTGGGTAACGAGTCCAACCATCATGTTCAATTCTTGAAATGTGCATCTCCATGCCTAAACTTGGTCTTTTCCGTCCACATCTCTGTCACTCCGTCCAACTCCAAAAACTAAGGCAAGTGTCCACCCTTGTCTCACTACTACTTCCATCGTCCGATCTTCGTCAAGGAGATCCTCCAAAATGTCTAAGTGTCACACTTCAAACCTATTGATGCATCCATACTTTGAATTCCTCCCGCAATTTGGTCTGTCCACACAAAAGTATTATACCAAGGCAAGGTTTCCCCTCACCTTGCTACACTATGAAGTCACCCCCAAGAAAATTCATCTGCTGCAACTTGACTCCACTCTCCACCTCATGGAATAGTTAGTCAATCTTCTCCACCAAGAACTACACATCCATACTGCCTTTTCCCCACTACTTCATCACCAAGCCATGTTGTTGCATCTACCTCTCTATGCCTTGGAAAGGATAGGCTTCACCTTCAACCATGTTGCCCAAAGAAGGATAAACTCCCATGTCCAAATACTTTGTTCATGCTACAATCTTCCTACCCACATAATCCTCCAAACGAAGACAAGTCCTCAACTCACCTTATTTCGTTAAGTCACCTCTCCACAACTCAACGTCTGTGATGAGTGTGGCTGACACACTTACACTCCTCAAACATCCAACGAACTATTCAAATTTCTCCAAGTAGAACAAGTCACCTCAAAGAACTTCCATGCCTTAGGCACATTCACACCAATACCTCTACCAACCTCAACCAACGACCCTCCCTATATCTCTGAGTCATCGCACAATCATCCACAAGTCACCAAGGTGTACTCTTTCGCATCCAATGTCCCATACCAAATGTGAGTGAACACCACCCAAGTCACTTGGTCTGCATTCTACCCATTCAAGTTGACTACCAATAATTCTTGGTCGACTCCTTTGTTGAATCTATCCATATCCTAGAATGAAACTTCCTAGACCTACTACAACTGTCCAAACTCTGGCACTATCTTCATGATTGTCAATTCATATCATGATCAAATGAATCTAGCTAAGGCGCTAGGAACCAAGTCACCTCACCCATCCTCTCAAACTCAACACACACGTAATTCACTACCCACTTCACTACAACAACCTATCTAATGTGCCTCATCAAAGAGTTAGGAAACTTCCTCGACCCACCTCCATCATTGCATTCAAATCTTCCTAAGTCCACCACAAGACTCATCCAATCAAGTCGTCATAAGCTCTTTGGACATTCACCCAACTAAGGCATCCCAAACTATTAAAAGACTTCTTAGAATCTGCCAAACTCGAGTCAATCTCAACTCTGTCAGTTCTCACCACATAAACAAATTGCATTTGAACCACCAAGTTATCTGACTTCCCTTCAAAGAACTCACTACAACACTTAGGAAATGCAAGAACTCAAAACCAACCATACCTTCCCCAACAACATCCTTGGTTGTGCCCATGGTTCAGATCTGTTGTCTTGGACCTTCAATTTCCCAAGCAATTGACTCTCTGCATGAACTCCTCGCAATCATCGTCCACAACTCCACAAACCTGCAAGACCTTCATTGTGATACAAGGCTGAGTCCACTCATCTACTTCAGAAATCCATGTAAGTCTCAAAATTTGCATGCAACTGACTAAACTCATATCCAATGTCTTATCATCTCCGCACCTTGAGTGCTTCTGCTTCAAGGCACCATGCATCCACCACTCAACTATCAAGTCATATTGTTGTTAACCAAATTTGGTAACTCTATGAAGATTCACCTCATCCGAAGGTTGCAATCGAACAACTCGTCCAACAACCCAGCTCAACTCAACTATCGTTCTAGGTGATGCACGACACAAAGATGTCACGAAAAAAATGAGTCAAAATAATTTCCTGCTGCAAAGATACTCTATGGCGTACAACACACCCAAGTGCTTCACCTCACTACAACCTAGAATTTCTCCCCTTCACGATCATTTATGCGATCACCCCCTATGATCACTTCCATTATCACTCCTACAGTTAGATATGTGACATGTCGTGCAACAAATCCTACCTTCATTTGCTTTGCCCAAGTGCTCAATTCACCCAATGAAATTTGTGTCTGGTCTCTCCAAGGTGTGCACAATAGGTCCAACATTGATTACTATCCTAAACCAACCAAGTATGCGACCAAATTTCATCTGCGATCAAATCTACTACAAATTTTGTGATGAAGTTTGCGATGAGTTCTGTGATTACCCACCCTGTCTAAGTGCTTTATTTCACCACAAACTATGCTTAAGGTGTGCGCCTAGACCAACCTTACAACACACCATAAACCGAACCTCTTGTCGTAAATATGATGCAAAGTCTACGATGAGCAAGTTCACTCCACCGAAAAATTCATAAAGTCTGCGAACGTCCCCACTAAATAGTCTTCGCAAAAAACTGCTTTCAAAGTTTGCTTTGATACCATTTGTCACGTCCCCATAGTGTGCCTAGCCGAAACTTGCGATCATACACCTCTTGAGGGCATGCGACACCACGACATTTCTCACTCAGATGCTTGGAAACACCAAGGATACTTCATCCGGACTACACCTCTTCACCTATAACATACCCATACTCCTTTCTAGGCTACATGCGAGTCTCTACTCTAGTTCAACTCTTGTATACTTAGAAAATTGTTATCAGCTTAATTCTTAGTCATATATAAACATACATCCATGAAACAAAGAGAACACTTGTGAAATGAACAAGATAAACACATATTTATTGCGGGTGACATAAACCATGCATAACACTTGGCTAAGTGTTTCTTATTGTTAAACAATTACAATATGAGCACTATTGGCTCAGTTTACAATTAGGAAGAGTCACACGACTCACCTCACCTCACCAAGATACTCATACATAGATTCGTCACACAAGGTCTTTCTGTTGCAACCGTCTTCCTAACCTTCTGTAATGCACCTCAGGCGTTCCCTCAACCATAGACTTACTGTCTCTTTTCTACTGCAAAGCTTCGCACAAACCTGTGGTTTTGTCTCCTATCATGACTCCTCGGACCCACAACAAGACTTCCCAAAACTCAACCAAAAAGAAGGTCACCCCAACTCTATCAATTGAGTCACCTCAAGGAAGCACGAGTCCTCCCAAGTGGAGAAACCTGGCTCCTTGAGGGAGCTCACATGTCTTCGTCTAAGTCTGTCTCAGAATCACAAAGTTGATTTCTTGCTCTCCTTGAATTCAAAGTTGTGATCCTCCTTGGTTGTGAGCCCTTGTGATTTTATAGGCATCGATCCATGTCAATCGTCACGTCTCTATGTACATGGGTGAGTCGACCAGTTGGTTCACCAAGTCATGCCCTTCACAAAGTTGGGTTGTCTCTTCATGTGGGCACATTTAGGCAGCTTGCCCAGTTGACCTAATGAATGCCTCATTTTGACGTCGATTCGACCCGCAAAAATCCTAACTAGTGCCCCCATCTATTGTACCAATCCATCATTTGGGTGAGTGTAGCTCTTATCAAATTCAATCCAGATTTTCTAGGTGTGCCCTCCTCATTCCTTAACCGATTCGTCTGTTTGGTGGAGCACCCAACTCTTTCCTTCAACCCTTCATCAAACTATCTCTTGTCTTGCTTGTGTCTCAAGGCATATCGATTGAGTCTCCCTTGGCGTGTTGCATGTCCAAGCTGTCCTGGCTCGCCTCATATAAAGACATCATCGTCACACTTCGTTATATCCGGTGCGCTTATACCACTTGCTCCATTCCACAACCCCAACTTTCGAAGGTCACCACAAAGTCAAGTCAGTCCCTTACCATAGAGAAAACAACAATTGGCTATTACATAGTCGGCTTCTCCTTCCTACAATGTGTAGAATATGTTCAGGCTCACAAAAATAAGGAATATGTCCGGGACTTGGAAGATGTAGTCCAAAATTACCATTCTATTTTCTAATTACTCCTCGAAATACCTCATTCTAGAAGAACGATGGAACTTGACTCACTTGCAATAATTACAGCTTATTAGTCCTTGTCGAAGGCGCAGATGGACTATAGCCATCTATAATTCGTTGAATTCATATTAATATGTCCTTTGACTATAAATTTCCGCATCGTCTGTATTGTTCGTACTATAGAAGTAAAAATATTATTTTATATATATAAAAAAAAACTTATATGTCATTGTCTCATTGGAGAATATATTCGAGGTCTTATTTCTAGTTTCGTTGTTCCCAATGTTGTAAATGTGTATATATCCAAAGTTTTGACCTTAGACACTCCTTTTTTTAATTTTTTATTACATTTTTACTAAAATGTTTACATACCGAAAGTTCTGAGCATGTATGTTGTTTTTTTAAGTTTTTTTATTATTAATCCATGTCGAATGCATAGAGGGACTATAGAGATCACATATTAATATGTCCTTTTATTATTATTATTTATTATTAGTAGTATTAGTCCTTTGTATTTGTATTGAAATGTTTATGTACCGAAGGTTTAGAGCATTGGCACTTTTTTTGAGGTGCTTGAATAGGCCTGACAGCTTAAATGCTTACATAGCGCGAGGTCCTGAAACAGTCCTGACAACTTAAATGTTTTCATACCGCAAGGCCCTTAGACAGCCTGACAACCTTAAATGTTTACCTAAATAGGCTTCTCAGAGTACATTTTTCCTTGAATTTTTCCATATAATGTTGTAGTGAATTTGGACAATATTGTTTTCCACTGCCAATTGAATAGGTATTGTATGTTTCATACTTCTTCTATGATTGGAATGAAATTTGGTCATTGTTGAAGCTACATACATTGTTTACTGGTTTGGTGGGTGCTTCTTGTTCGTTGGTTCATCGGTTGTTGCTTGTTGTTGTTTGGTTCAACTTTGCAAGGTTGGGGACCTACGCCTGCGGTTGGACCTGTTGGCGCTTGTTGCTTGCTTTTGTTTACTTCAACTTTGCAGGGTTGGGGTCCTGCATTCGTAGTTGGATATGTTTATTTTTTTTACTTTGCGGGGTCCAGGTGTTGCACCCACAATTCAACCTGTGCTTCTGATGTTCATCGTTTCAGAGTAAGTTTCGATGCCATAATTTCATTTTCTATTCGTTCTTTGTTGCTCACTATTTGTAGTTTTTCAAGTAAGAATGTTTTATTTTTTCTACTGGCATGATCGTCATATGTTTCCGGTTCCTTTTGTGCTTTGGATACAGTTTGGTAATCGTTGGATATACATATGTTGTTTACTAGTTCGATGGTTGTTGCTTGTGTGTTAGTTCATTGGTTCGTTGGTTGCTGCTTGTTGTTGTTTGGCTCAAGTTTACGAGTTTGGGGCCCTGGGGCTACAATTGGGATTGTTCGTGCTTGCTTGTTGGTTTGTTGCTTGTTGTTTTCTTTTGTTTACTTCGGCTTTGCAGGGTTGGGGTCTTGCGCCGACGGTTGGAGCTGTTTTGTTTTTTGCACTTTACGGTGTTTAGGTCTTGCACCCGCGAGTGGACCTACGGTTATGTTGTTTGCCATGTCTGGCGAAGTCAAGATGTGAAATTACAATGTCCATTGTCTTTTTGCTAAGATAAAACATGTGCAAAACACACTTATTAATCATATATGGTGAAATGTGCCCATATCACAATACAATCTCTTTATCCTCTACACAGACTGGTGTGACCACGATACAATTTGTCTTGTACTTGAAATATGATATGTACACCAAAGATACTGCAAAATTATATTTCCATGTCTCGAAGCATATCTGGATAGTTTTCCATAGAAAACCAAAATCATTTAGCTATGGCCATGCAATTTCTTAATATTTTGTGGCTTGTAATATATTTAGGGTAGGAAAAAACTTTATATATTTACAACCATGGATGGAGAAAATAAAAGGCTCATGTTTCTAACTATCTTTTATTCTATTCGTTGATTCTCATTTAGTGTATGTACATATTACTTGTTCTCCGCTGCATACTAACTTCCTACATACTAACTTATTTATTTATTTTTACATGTCTTCCTACATACTAACTTCCTTCATGTCCATTGTATTTTTCATGCATTGCTACATTTAAACAAACAAAGTGGCTGGAGAGGACGATGGACTGTTTGGCGCGAATGTAGAGGAGGAGTTGCAGAGGTGCATACATGTACTCTTATTTCATATTCCAATGTTTAGTATTCCATTTATTGTCTGTGTATTTGTTCTACTTGTTCAACTTCTTTGCACTTTTTTTGTTGTATGTATATACTACGTATCTTTCTATATAGTAACTTATTCTCATGTGAATTGTATTCTCTTTGCTGCTACATTGAAATAAATAGAACTATATTTCTTTCTTTCACATGTCTTTCTGCATACTAACTTGCCTTCATGTCCACTGTATGTTCGGCGTTGCTACATTGAAATAAATAGATTGGTTGGACATGAAGATGAATTCTTATATGCCATGATAGAGGGGTCTATGGTACAATATTCGAAAAGGTATACCAACTATGATAGTAAATCAAACATACAAAATGGGTGGGGGCATATAATATTGGACTAGAAAACGATGATTTGGCAACAATGGGCCTTTGTTGAGACTTCCCGCTTCCAAACATTGCCCTCCCCATTTCTAATTTTTCCATTTTCTATTATCCCTTTTTTTCCCCCTCTTCTATACTTAAATTTTCTTGTCTACTTTTTCTTTCTGGTTTCTTTGCTTAGTCGTCTTTCCATAAATGCCTAGTTGCGTGGGTTGGTGTACTCACAGGTTCACATTTATGGTCATGCTTCTACCTCATTCCATACTTACCCACTTTTTTTATTGTGGGTTCCTTGGCTGGAAGGTTCAAGATTGTGCCTCTGCCTTCAGAGGTTCCGTGATATACTGATTGGTCGTTGTACCCCTCCATCACACCCTATTTATTGTTACACATTTTTTCATTCAAAAAATCTGATGCATACAATTTGACCGTCGGGTCCTAATGTTTCCTGAGTATCCCTTGACACCCTATTTCGTATTCCATCTCCTTCGACCTTGCATGTGACATTTAAAACAATTATGGACAATATACAATGCATATTCTTATTTAGTCCTTCTGATGTTCATCTACACATTCTTGCATCATAAAAAGTTGGACTAGTAACATGGCCATGAGCAGTCAATCATTGCAAACATCAACAAACTGACAATGCCAAAGGTAAATATGCATACATTATGTTCCTCATGTGTTTACCAAACAAATATCCTCGACTATTTATTCATCTATGCCATGGTGAATATGTTGATGTCATCTGCAAAACATACTTTGCAGTTCACAAGAAGTATCAACAAGCGCAAGCGAGACGCCGAACATAGGGAAAGTTCCGTAGACTAAGAGGTCTCATTGAAAAACTTCAGCTCCATAGTCCATCCAAGTTGTGCATCTACTTGTACTTTTATGCTAAGAAAAAAGAAAACAAAAAAATAATGCACACTACCATTCACATAATGGTCGTCTATAGCACCTACTTGGACAAGGAAAACAAAACTATATCCATTATGCATGTTGACATGATAGACAAGGAGGCCCTGATGATAGTCACACTGATGATGCTCCATACTCCATCCAAGTCCAGTCACACTGATGAGGCTCCATACTCCATCCAAGTTGTGAATCTACTAGTACTTTTATGCCAGGAAAAAAGAAAACAAAAAAATAATGCACACTACCATTCACATTACTTTTCTTGTTAAAAAAATATCACCAGGCCTAAACTTGTAACACCCAAAATACTATCAGTAGAGGGCTTGAACAACCGCCGGACTGGACAAGTGTTCATCGAGGACATAATGGTCATCTATAGCACCCACTTGGACAAGGAAAACAAAACTATATCCATTATGCATGCTGGCATGATAGACAAGGAGGCCCTGATGACAGTCACACTGACTATTCCCACACAACTTGTCTAGAAACATGCAGAAAATATATTGCCAGGTAATGGGATATCCATTACAAATTGTAATATATTTCCCAAAAAAGTATATGACCGTGGTGATTGTGATCGGATTATATCGCTCAACGAAACAAGTATTGTGGAAAATATGTAGACCGACAATGCCAAAGGTAAATATGCATACATTATGTTCCTCATATGTTTACCAAAAAAATATCCTCAACCATTTATTCATCTATGCCATGGTAAATATGTTGATGTCATCTGCAACACATACTTTGTAGTTCACAAGAAGTATCAACAAGCGCAAGCGAGACATCGAATATAGGGAAAGTTCCGCAGACTAAGAGGTCTCGTTGAAAAAATTCGGCTCCATACTCCATCCAAGTTGTGCATCTACTTGTACTTTTATGCCAGGAAAAAAGAAAACAAAAAAATAATGCACACTACCATTCACATTACTTTTCCTGTTAAAAAAATGTCACCAGGCCTAAACTTGTAACACCCAAAATACTATCAATAAAGGGCTTGAACAGTCGTCGAACTGGACAAGTGTTTGTCGAGGACATAATGGTCGTCTATAGCACCTACTTGGACAAGGAAAACAAAACTATATCCATTATGCATGCTGACATGATAGACAAGGAGGCCCTAATGACAATCACACTGACTATTCCCACACAACTTGTCCAGAAACATGCAGAAAATATATTGCCAAGTAATGGGATATCCATTACAAATTTTAATATATTGCCCAAAACAGTATATGACCATGGTGATTGTGATCGGATTATATCGCTCAACGAAACAAGTATTGTGGAAAAAATTCCCGCTATTTGTTCAGAATATCGTTTTGTCCCGGAAAAAACTATTAGCCAACTTGCACAGAGCAATGACATTTACCCAATTGGAAACATTGGACCTGCAATGGTCACACTCACGAGAAAACTTGGCTCGCAACACATTCTCCATATAAAAGATGGAGAGTCAGACAAAGACAAGGCAATGGTATCGTTCTCCATATCCAGTTTTTCCCTTTACTTTCACATGTCCATGTATCTCGGTTATGTTACACAAATATTATACTGTTCCATGTTGTAGCTGCAATTGTTCGACACCTATTCAAATTTGTTTTCCTGAATGGAACAACAATTGCATAAAGGGAAATTTCCACTTATGCTCTTCAAAAATATAACAAAGAAAATAGATGTTAAAGAAACGATCTTTCACATAACCCAAACAACATTTGTAACAGAGTTGCGAACATACATAGTACATGATATCAAGAAAGTAACTAGCTCTACAACTGTTGTGCATATACATCTACAATTTCATCCTCACTTTGTTCATACAAATTGCCTTCACCAATTTTCTACAATTTTTTTGTTTTTTGTTGTACAATTGTATATTATATTGTTCAATATATTAACTACTATGCTCATGTTCCCAGGTTGAGGGTGTTTTGGTTGCAGTGAATGCATACTCGACCCCCTTCGAGTCTGCTTGTTCCAAATGCAACTCTCCTTCTTCTACTTCTTCTTTCGTAAGTGATGATACAATTGATTATCTACAATGCAGTAAAAAATGTCCTTACATATATATACATTGCCTCAATGCTGCCATTTGAACCGTGGGAAATGCAATCGTACATTGTACAATTAGACAGTCTTTGTTACAAGATGTGCTTCCTGGGTTAGCAGAATTGTCATATGAAGCATACCTACAGAAAAAGGAAAACAGTGTCTACATGTTGCGCGACTTTCAAATACATAGAAAATTTACCTTAAATGAGGACAATGCAATATTGCATATCGGTTGAAAAAAATAATAATCATATCAAGATTTGGCATGAAACGAAAAAATATCATGTGTGTCTATAATTTTTCTTCAACACTTAGATGAATGTTCGTTGGACTCGAGTTCTTCGGATTTTACATCTATGGCTATAAAATTTTCTATCCAGAGATTTTGTCTCTTCTTGTGCACTTGAAACAACCAGGAGAATCTAACTTCAAATGCAATTGATGTTGTTATTTTCATGTTTTTTTGCATCTCCCAGTAAAAATCTTGCATATTTGTTGGGGTGTGCAAATGAAAAAAAATGGTGGCTGGTTGTGGCTTTGTTGGAGAACTTTGCACCTTTTTGGGTGCCCAAATTGGAAAAATGTTTTCCAACTATATAGCCATGGCATGTTTTTTGCATTTTTTTTGGGTACCCAAATAAATAAAAAAATTGGTCTCCAACTATACATTTATGGTATGGTATATTCATTTTATCGATTCCCTAATTGAAAAAAAAGGACTCAACATGGATTGAAACATGAGCTTGAGATCTTTAGAACTCTCTATAGAGATTAGGGAGTTCGGGCATTGGAATTCATACAGGCAGGTGCATTTATTGGTCATGTACAAGCGCATAATATTTTCCAGTCCATAAATGGGAATCATGAGGATAAACCCCATACAATGTATCCAACTGTAAATAACTTGGGCCCATCCTTTGAACCATCAAAATAGCTTGCTCCTCTGGGAAGAACCATCAAGCATTTCCAATAATATTGGAAATTTGGCATTGTTAGAAATGGTAGTGATAGAACATGACACTATCAGAAGAAAATGTCCATAGTGATCTTGCTTCATGGTAAAATAATAATCGACAAGTTTCTTGTTCCCCATTTTGAGGTTTGGTTATAGCTACGGTACATTGGTGAAGCTCCGCTGGTTTTGTGTTGTTTTGTGTTTGGCAGACTTTTGTTCATATCCCATGGCCCGATTATTTTCTCATGGGAACATATACCAGGTGTAAGAGAAAACCAATTCCACGTGTGCTTTTTTTTTTATATATCAAATTGTTTGATGCAAAGGTCAATGCATATTGCTCTATGGAACCTTGTGAGATCTCTCCTGGCACCCTCTGTGTTCATACGTTGCCTTGTGCGTCAACTTTCAATACATTTGGTGTTTACTTAGTTCTTGGTTGTATGCTTCGTTCTGGAAAATTAATAATACATTCAGGATCTTGGCAGTTTTTCTATGATCTTAGAGAATATGCAGGACATGATTTTCCTTTTAATATAAGCTCTCCAACGCAAATGTAATATGTGGCTCATTTTAACACTTTTCCTTGATCGATGAACTTAGCAAAATTCATCTCCAGGAATAATTTGAAATAAAAGGATATATAATATGTGAAGTCCAATGGAACTATCGTATCAACAAAATGACATTAAATTTCAAATTTGGCGTTTTTATACTTGTGGTGAAGTTGACAATAAAATAACTTTACTTAAACATCCCAAAATTGATTTTCTTGTGGCTTTTCGATGCTTCTCTTATACAAACACATCCTGGAAACTATAAGCATGGCTCACTTGATCTATTCCTTGATTGAATAACATGTTCACATGTTTAATGCACTTCATAGTTACTGTTAAGACCATCAATGGGGCTTTCTTACACCAATTCCACTTCTGAAAATTGCCACCCCCTTTCTTTTTTCCCTCTACTTTCCCTTTCTGGTTACTTAGTCATTTTTCGAAAAATGTCTAGGTGCGGGAGCTGGCAGATTCACATCTTTAGATTTCCACTGATACTTTTATATCACCAGCCCAACCGATCGCTTCCTCATTTCATATTGAACAAACTTTTTGGATCACAGGTTCCCGGATAGGCGGGTTCAACATTGCATTTCCATTGTTTCGCTGCTTGCAAATGGCACCTGGAATTACGAGATCTACAAATTAACAAACAAATTCCCCTTTTTCTCGTTTGCTTTCTCTTTCTGTTTACTTGGTCCTTTTTCGAATGTGTCATTTTTCTGAATGTCTTGTGCTTTTATATATATCACCTGAAGTTCTGCAATATACAAATTGACCCTTGAAATCTGTCACTGTCTCTTGTTCCGTGTTATGCATTTTGTAATCAATAGTAGGGGTAGATACAATTTGACCATCGAGCCATCACGTCTCCTGAGTAGAGCTTGTGGCCCTGTTTTCAAGCCTGTCAATATTCCTTGTTCCGAGTATGTCTCCTTTTATATCACGAGTTCGACCAACCACTTCCCCATTGCATACTTGGCCACTATTACCATCACTGGTTCCTAGCCGGGCTTGCTCAACATTGTGCTTCCATTGTTCCGCTACCTACAAACAACACGTGAAATTCTGTGATATACAAATTGACGGTCGAAATCTGTCATTGTGCCTTGTTCCATGTTACACATTGTGCAGTCAAAAGTTCGAAGACATACAATTTGACCATCAGCCCCTCACATCTCCTAAGTATATCTTGTGACCCTATTTTTGAAGCCCGCTTGACCGCCTTCCATACTTGGCCATTTCTTGGAATTTCTTTTGCGGGTTTGTGGGTGGACAAAATGTACAATCCTTAATCGCTCTTCGCCATCCCTGTCACCTTCGTGCTTCTTTCTAGATATGCAATTATTAAGCTTTAATGCTAGTAGATCATCGTGTAGGAACCATTAAGATTGTCATTAATGTTCAGAAGGTCAAAGAAGATTTGTCATTAATATGAATTAAACCAAGATTTGTGGAGAAGAGTGTTATCCTTTCCAAGTATTCATTTCAAGCATGATGCGATCTCTTTCGGGCATCCACCGGTTGCCGCCTTTATAAAATCTCTAATCCTTAATCGTTCTTGGTCGTCACCACCACATTTGCACGTCTTTATAAATATGCAATTAGTAATCTTTAATGGTACAACTCATTGCGCACGAACCGTGGAGATTGTCATTGATCAATGAAAGGCTCGAGGAGATATTCCATTGATACACATTAAACCAATATTTTCATCTGGAGAAAATGAAAATTCTCATTAACTTATGGCAGCAGTTCCACAAAAGTTCTGTCAAGATACAGTAAACACCTTCAGGCATGATGGCTAGAGGTTCCAGTATTCCAGGGCATATTCTTACTACTCATCTCCCTCCGCCCAAGAGTAAAAATGGAGATGGTCCCTTGGTGCACTGAGAGATATATTTCAAGCCAAAAAATTCCAAGGCAACCCCGCCTGCTTAGACAACCTATCCACCTGCATTGATGGCTAGCGTAGAGGTTGATGCGATCGATTTTGAGCCGGAAGAAGATGATCTAATGGACGATGATACGTCAATGGATGATGGAAATGAAGACGTTGTTCCCACTCCTGCGCCCAAATTGAAATCAAACATAACACGGGGCACTTCCCAGCTCGACGATGGCGGCTCTGACAACACCAAAAGAAGGGGTTTCAGAAAAGAAACTGACCCTGAGGGAAATATCCACTTTGCATCTTGAAAGTAGGAATTCTAGAGTTCCAAATTAGTCCTTTCCAGGCAGAAGTCTTTCACTGTAAGGAAATGATCTATTGATGCTCCCAGAGATATATTTCAAGACAAAAAATTATTCAATTGTGGGACCACTTTGTTGTTCTCTAGATATACAATTAACATCTTAGGGGATGAGGACCAGAACTCCCATTGGTGCAAGGCATATTCCTACTACTCATCTCGTTCCACCCAGAATGGACTAATTTGGGCCTCTGGAATTGATCGTGCAACCTGTGTCTCTGAAATATTCTATTGTGAGGAGGTGGTTTCTTGGTGTGCCTTAAATTTGAGTTTCGAGATCTTCCATTTTCCCTACAACATTTTTTGTCTTCTTCCTTACAGGAAGCTTTTGATAACTATCAATTTTATTGCAGGACTGTTGTTCATCTGCTTCAAGCCAAGGATTTATTCCACTGCGGAACCACTCTCCTGTTTCTTTCTCGCCTCAAGTCTTCCACAAGATATTGAGATTCGGGCAGTGAGCATTGACACCCCAAGGAGAAAACTACAAGGATTTCCTAAAAATAAGCATGGTTATTAGTTTTGTATGCATGTTGAAGAGCATCTCGATGGCTCCTACATGTTGCAGGTCTTGTGCCTGTGTTTATGGTAAATGTGTTCAATGTTTTGGTCCAAAGAACTCGGTCCAATTTCTATGGATAGATATACACTACCCAATATTATTTTTTTTAATGGATTTACTATTAAAAAAAATTCCTTGGAGTCTTGGTTGTTGCTTCTTTTCTGAATTTAACACCTCTTCTCATTGTCATGGTTCAATAGTATCGTAGTTCTTCAATATTGTATTGGCTCAAGTAATTTGATCTAAAATGGAGAATTTAACAATTATGTGACAATGCAATGTGCCGATCCATCAGGTTTTATGGAAACAAAAATGAATTTCAGAAAGTTTCAAACCAACGTTCAATTCTATTCGTAATGCATATAGAACATAGCAAGACCAAATCACAATGTGACAGTCTGAGCCCCGCCATAGAAATTTAAATTTCATCCCAACCTTGCTAAGAAAAGAATTTCTTATTTCCCTTTTGCTTGCTTGATTCCTTTAGTCCGAAAGGGAACATTTTATTAGTTGTCCATCCCCTTACCTCTTATTGAGCATTTTTCACTTTATTAATGAAATTACCAAATTTCTTGTTCATGAATTAAAAGAAAAAAAAAACTGATATATGGTGGCTATAGTCAAATGGGACTATGAAATCAACTATAATATTAAAATTCAAGATCGTCATTGTTGTTTCTAAACATCCAATTATTAATCTTTAATGCTAACAACCCATCATGCAAGAAGTTTAATACTTAAGTTAATATGCTAAACTCATGGAAGAATGTATCAATAACACAATTACTCCCACAAGTTGCAATAAAATATAATCTTCAACAAAGCATTTGTTCACACCCTTTTTAATGGTACAAGCACAATAGAAAACGAATAAGTGGATAAAGTATTGGACTAGAAAATGATGGTTTTGCAACAATGGGGCTTGTTTGAAACCAATTCCCGCTTATGAAAATTAGCCTCCGCCTTTCTATTTTCCCACTCTTTTATCCCCTATAGTTTCTCTTTATGGTTTCTTAGTTGTTTTTTCTGAAAATGTCTTGCTGCGCGGGTTGGCGGATTCACGCGTTCACATTTTTATTCATGCTTTTATATCGTGATTCCGACCAAGATCTTCCCCTTTCTCTAAATTCAACTTCTATTGTTCCGTGACCTACAAACAATACTCCAGCTTCTGCAATATATAGATTTACTTTTGGATTCCCACATCATCCCCTCTTTCGTGTTACAAATTTTTCACTGAAATGTTCCAATACATACAATTTGACAGTCGCGGCCTTACGTCTCCTCGGGAACCCTTGTCACCCTATTTTGAAGGTCGTCTGACTGCTTTCCACACTTGACCATTTCTTGATATCTCTTTCACGTATCGTCGAGTTGGCGGGTTCAAGAAATTTCCAATTTTTACTTGTTGTTTCTTGTGCCTGCTACCTTCAGACTTCTTTCCAAGTATATGCAATAAGTATACAACTTCTCCAGAAACATACAGAAAAGATCTTGCCCGGAAATGGAATATCTATTGTAGATTTGAATATATTGGACCTTCTTTTCCCTCTTATATACTTAACCAAATTCCCATTTATTTTTCCCCTCTACTTTTTCTTTCTGGTTACTTAGTCATTTTTCCGAAAATGTCTCAATGCGCGTGTTGGCGGACTCACGGGTTCACATTTTCACTCGTGCTTTTATATCGCAACTCCGATCGACCGCTACCCATTCCATGCCTAGCTACACTTCAGATTGTGGATTCCGTGGAAGGAGGGCTCTATATTGCACTTCCATTGTTCTATGACCTGCAAACATCACTCGGACCTCCACGATATACAAATTTAGTGCCGCACTCCCACATCATACCCTCTTCTGTGATACATAGTTTGCACACGCAAGTTCTCAGACCTGCAATTTGACCTTCGGGTCCTCATGTCTCCTGGGGAACTATTGTCACCCCATTTTGAATCCCTTGCGTCTGCTTTCCATATTTCACCATTTTTTGGAATCTCTTTCATGCCTCCAATTCCATACTTACCCAAAAAAATTTCTTGCGGGTTCTCAGACAGGCGGACTGCACTTCTAGTGTTCCTTGACCTGCAAACATCCCCCGGCTTCTGTGACTTACAAATTGACTTCCAGACTCCTACATCAGCCCCTCTTCTGTGTTACACAGTTTTCACTCAAAAGTTTCGATCAATACAATTTGACCGTCGGGGCCTCACGTCTCGTTAGGAACCCTTGTCAGCCTATTTTGAATCCTGTCCAACCACTTTCCACACAACCATTTCTTGCAATTTCTTTTGCGGATCATCGGGTTGGCGGGTTCATACAATTTCCAATTCCTATTTGTTGTTTTATGTGCCCGCCACCTTCGCACTTCTTTCCAAGTATATGCAATAAGTATATAACTTCTCTAGAAATATGAAGAAAATATATTTCCAGAAAATGGGATATCTATTACAGATGTGAATATATTATCCCTTCTTTTTCGTCTTCTATACTTAACCAAATTCCCATTTTTCTTTTCCCTGTACTTTATATTTCTTGTTACTTAGTCATTTTTTCCAAAAATGCCTAGCTGCACAGGTTGTTGGACTCATGGGTTCACATTTTCACTCGTGCTTTTATATTGCGACTTCGACCGACCGCTTCCCTATTCCATACCTAGCCACTTCTCCGACTGCAGATTCTCGGGTAGGAGGGATCTAGATTACACTTCTATTGTTCTGTGACCTACAAACAACACCCTAACTTCTGCGATATACAAATTTACAACCGGACTCTCACATCATACCCTCTTCCATGTTAAATAGTCTGCCTATCATTCCCTCTTCCGTTGTACACATTTTTCACTCAAAAGTTATGAGACATACAATTTGACCATCGAGTCCTCACGTCTCCTGTGGATCTATTGTCACCCCATTTTGAATCTCGTCCATCCGCATTCCATACTTTGCCATTTCTTTGAATTTCTTTTGCGGATCATCAGGTTGGCGGGTTCACGAAATATTCTATTCCTAATTGCTTTTTCCTGTGCCCACGCCCTTTGCACTTCTTTCCAATTATGCAATAACTGAGTTTTATTTCTAACAACTCACCATGCCTCGAGGAGACCATCATAATAAATGTTCCTACACAACTTGTACAGAAACATGCAGAAAATATCCTGCCAGGTAATGGGATATCTATTACAAATACTTACCAACTTTTTTTCTTGCAGGTTCCCGGACATGTGGGTTCAATATTTCCCTTGCATTGTTCCGGGACGTGCAAACAACACCCATAATTTCACGATATACATGAAAAAAAGATCTTGCCAGGTGATGGGATATCTACTACAAATTTCAATATATTAGCGAAAACGAGTCCAACCGACCGTTTCCCTATTCCATACTTACCCACTTTTTCGATTGTGGGTTCCTGGACAGGCAGGCTCAAAATTTCCCTTCCATTGTTCCATGACCTGCAAACAATACCCAAAATTCCACAAATATACAAATCGTTCGCTGGACTGCCCCATCATGCTCTTTTCCCTTTTACACCTTTTGCAATCAAAATTTTCGAGACATGCAATTTGACCGTCGGGCCCTCACCTCTCCTCATAATCCCCTGTAATCCTATTTTGAAACCTGTCCAATCACTTTTCATAATTGGCCATTCCTTACTTGCTCTTCCCCATCCCTGTCATCTTCACACTTGTTTATAATAAAAAATTGTTTAGAAAAACATTAATATATATATATATATATATCATAAAGACATAATTTCAGCGTCGGGTGCTCACCTCTCCTCTGTTTCGCTTGCAACCCTAATTTCAACCCCGTGCGACTGTTGTTCATACTTATGTATATATTAAAAAGTCTTACTTNATGTTCATCTACACATTCTTGCATCATAAAAAGTTGGACTAGTAACATGGCCATGAGCAGTCAATCATTGCAAACATCAACAAACTGACAATGCCAAAGGTAAATATGCATACATTATGTTCCTCATGTGTTTACCAAACAAATATCCTCGACTATTTATTCATCTATGCCATGGTGAATATGTTGATGTCATCTGCAAAACATACTTTGCAGTTCACAAGAAGTATCAACAAGCGCAAGCGAGACGCCGAACATAGGGAAAGTTCCGTAGACTAAGAGGTCTCATTGAAAAACTTCAGCTCCATAGTCCATCCAAGTTGTGCATCTACTTGTACTTTTATGCTAAGAAAAAAGAAAACAAAAAAATAATGCACACTACCATTCACATAATGGTCGTCTATAGCACCTACTTGGACAAGGAAAACAAAACTATATCCATTATGCATGTTGACATGATAGACAAGGAGGCCCTGATGATAGTCACACTGATGATGCTCCATACTCCATCCAAGTCCAGTCACACTGATGAGGCTCCATACTCCATCCAAGTTGTGAATCTACTAGTACTTTTATGCCAGGAAAAAAGAAAACAAAAAAATAATGCACACTACCATTCACATTACTTTTCTTGTTAAAAAAATATCACCAGGCCTAAACTTGTAACACCCAAAATACTATCAGTAGAGGGCTTGAACAACCGCCGGACTGGACAAGTGTTCATCGAGGACATAATGGTCATCTATAGCACCCACTTGGACAAGGAAAACAAAACTATATCCATTATGCATGCTGGCATGATAGACAAGGAGGCCCTGATGACAGTCACACTGACTATTCCCACACAACTTGTCTAGAAACATGCAGAAAATATATTGCCAGGTAATGGGATATCCATTACAAATTGTAATATATTTCCCAAAAAAGTATATGACCGTGGTGATTGTGATCGGATTATATCGCTCAACGAAACAAGTATTGTGGAAAATATGTAGACCGACAATGCCAAAGGTAAATATGCATACATTATGTTCCTCATATGTTTACCAAAAAAATATCCTCAACCATTTATTCATCTATGCCATGGTAAATATGTTGATGTCATCTGCAACACATACTTTGTAGTTCACAAGAAGTATCAACAAGCGCAAGCGAGACATCGAATATAGGGAAAGTTCCGCAGACTAAGAGGTCTCGTTGAAAAAATTCGGCTCCATACTCCATCCAAGTTGTGCATCTACTTGTACTTTTATGCCAGGAAAAAAGAAAACAAAAAAATAATGCACACTACCATTCACATTACTTTTCCTGTTAAAAAAATGTCACCAGGCCTAAACTTGTAACACCCAAAATACTATCAATAAAGGGCTTGAACAGTCGTCGAACTGGACAAGTGTTTGTCGAGGACATAATGGTCGTCTATAGCACCTACTTGGACAAGGAAAACAAAACTATATCCATTATGCATGCTGACATGATAGACAAGGAGGCCCTAATGACAATCACACTGACTATTCCCACACAACTTGTCCAGAAACATGCAGAAAATATATTGCCAAGTAATGGGATATCCATTACAAATTTTAATATATTGCCCAAAACAGTATATGACCATGGTGATTGTGATCGGATTATATCGCTCAACGAAACAAGTATTGTGGAAAAAATTCCCGCTATTTGTTCAGAATATCGTTTTGTCCCGGAAAAAACTATTAGCCAACTTGCACAGAGCAATGACATTTACCCAATTGGAAACATTGGACCTGCAATGGTCACACTCACGAGAAAACTTGGCTCGCAACACATTCTCCATATAAAAGATGGAGAGTCAGACAAAGACAAGGCAATGGTATCGTTCTCCATATCCAGTTTTTCCCTTTACTTTCACATGTCCATGTATCTCGGTTATGTTACACAAATATTACACTGTTCCATGTTGTAGCTGCAATTGTTCGACACCTATTCAAATTTCTTTTCCTGAATGGAACACCAATTGCATAAAGGGAAATTTCCACTTATGCTCTTCAAAAATATAACAAAGAAAATAGATGTTAAAGAAACGATCTTTCACACAACCCAAGCAACATTTGTAACAGAGTTGCGAACATACATAGTACATGATCTCAAGAAAGTAACTAGATCTACAACTGTTGTGCATATACATCTACAATTTCATCCTCACTTTGCTCATACAAATTGCCTTCACCAATTTTCTACAGTTTTTTTGTTTTTTGTTGTACAATTGTATATTATATTGTTCAATATATTAACTACTATGCTCATGTTCCCAGGTTGAGGGTGTTTTGGTTGCAGTGAATGCGTACTCGACCCCCTTCGAGCCTGCTTGTTCCAAATGCGACTCTCCTTCTTTTGCTTCTGCTTTCATAAGTGATGATACAATTGATTATCTACAATGCAGTAAAAAATGTCCTTACATATATATACATTGCCTCAATGCTGCCATTTGAACCGTGGGAAACGCAATCGTACATTGTACAATTAGACAGTCTTTGTTACAAGATGTGCTTCCTGGGTTAGCAGAATTGTCATATGAAGCATACCTACAAAAAAAGGAAAACAATGTCTACATGTTGCGCGACTTTCAGATACATAGAAAATTTACCTTAAATGAGGACAATGCAATATTGCATATTGGTTGAAAAAAATAATAATCATATCAAGATTTGGCAGGAAACGAAAAAGTATCATGTGTGTCTGTAATTTTTCTTCAACACTTAGATGAATGTTCGTCGGACTCGAGTTCTTCGGATTTTACATCTATGGCTATAAAATTTTCTATCCAGAGATTTTGTCTCTTCTTGTGCACTTGAAACAACCAGGAGAATCTAACTTCAAATGCAATTGATGTTGTTATTTATATGTTTTTATGCATCTCCGAGTAAAAATCTTTCATATTTGTTGGGGTGTGCAAATGAAAAAAAATGGTGGCTGGTTGTGGATTTGTTGGAGAACTCTGCACCTTTTTGGGTGCCCAAATTGGAAAAATGTTTTCCAACTATATAGCCATGACATGATTTTTGCATTTTTTTTGGGTACCCAAATAAATAAAAAAATTGGTCTCCAACTATACATTTATGGTATGGTATCTTCATTTTATTGATTCCCTAATTGAAAAAAAAATGACTCAGCATGGATTGAAACATGAGCTTGAGATCTTTAGAACTCTCTGTAGAGATTGGGGAGTTCGGGCATTGGAATTCATACAGGCAGGTGCATTTATTGGTCATGTACAAGCGCATAAGATTTTTCAGTCCATAAATGGGAATCATGAGGATAAACCCCATACAATGTATCCAACTGTAAATAACTTGGGCCCATCCTTTGAACCATCAAAATATCTTGCTCCTCTGGGAAGAACCATCAGGCATTTCCAATAATATTGGAAATTTGGCATTGTTAGAAATGGTAGTGATAGAACATGACACTATCAGAAGAAAATGTCCATAGTGATCTTGCTTCATGGTAAATAATAATCGACAAGTTTCTTGTTCCCCATTTTGAGGTTTGGTTATAGCTAGGGTACATTGGTGAAGCTCCGGTGGTTTTGTGTTGTCTTGTGTTTGGCAGACTTTTGTTCATATCCCATGGCCCCGATTATTTTCTCATGGGAACATATACAAGGTGTAAGAGAAAACCAATGGCACGTGTTTTTTTTTTTTTATATATCAAATTGTTTGATGCAAAGGTCGATGCGTATTGCTCTATGGAACCTTATGGGATCTCTCTTGGCGCCTTCTGTGTTCATACGTTGCCTTGTGTGTCAACTTTCAATACATTTGGTGTTTACTTAGTTCTTGGTTGTATGCTTCATTCTGGAAAATTAATAATACTTTCAGGATCTTGGCAGTTTTTCTATGATCTTAAAGAATATGCAAGACACGATTTTCCTTTTAATATAAGCTCTCCGATGCAAATGTAATATGTGGCTCATTTTAGCACTTTTCCTTGATCGATGAACTTAGCAAAATTCATCTCCAGGAATAATTTGAAATAAAAGGATATATAATATGTGAAGTCCAATGGAACTATCGTATCAACGAAATGACATTAAAATTCAAATTTGGCATTTTTATACTTG
>SNQJ01S0038873.1:19572-37394 GCA_010110895.2 Picea sitchensis | reverse complement strand
GTAGGGCCCTCCCCCCCTAAGGCACAGTTTGGCAGATTTTAAAGTTGGTGGGAGAATAATCTTGGAAGTGGCGCTAAATCTAGTGGGTGCGACAAATTCGCAGATTGGGACTAGATCTATGGCCACAATGCATTGCGGGGATGCAACATGCTCAAGCGATGATTTTCTTGAGCGGTCCCACAATTTAAACCGTGGTTTGGAAAAAATGATACGTGGTAGAAGGCGGTGGATTGCGGGCCCAAAAGCGGTATGAGTTCAAACCTCTTTTGACGGCTCCACAATCACGTGCTCATATAGCGTCCAATCTGAGAGCAGCATGTGGCCACCCCCTAGGCAATAAGCCTCGTCCCGATCTCGAGGGTTTAGTAAATAAATGAAAGGACTGGTGGTTGAAACCTCGACTCACTTAGTAATTAGAAAGTAGGGAGGAGTCGACCGTGGAAAACAGAGTTGTCAGCCCGAGGTACCCTTGTGGATGGATTTTCCTGCAGACCCATGTCGATCTGAGTTCGTGTCTGACAGAGGGATACATGCACTGTGTGAAAGAATACTTCTCAGATGCAATTATTTGAATGTATTGATCATATCACACCCCTGATAGTCGGGACTGATCTGAGTATAAATACGTAGTTTTGATATTTTGTTAACGTCATCAACTGGTTGAGAAGAGCTCCCTATTTTGTAATTCTTTTATGCCAGAATTGTTCTCTGGTTATGTATCAAATTTGATACTTTCAGATTAATAGAAGTCAGCCTCTCTCATCTCTCGGTAAAAACTATGCTAAAACACTTAGGCATGGAGGATCCAGTCGAGGGTTGTTATGTTGTTGTAATGTAGGTTTGATTACAACGGTATCATGACCATTTTTAGTCAGCTCTCTTGTTATATTTTCCCTCTTACACTGAATGGATCAGGCATGGAGGATCCAATCGAGTTGTTGTAGCTACATTGTGATGTAGGTTTGATCATTGTGTTGTCGTGACTATGTCGTTTGGACATATTTCAGTGTCTGAAATTTGAGCTTAAGAGTGATCTTGACTCTGAGTTTTTCTTCTCCAAACTTCTTGAAAGCCTGATGCCCATAGAAATCGTGTCCACCTTTATCACTAATTCTTCCCTCTTCTCACACTTAAACTCAATTCACTGACTGAAGTTAATGTGGCCCTCACTTCCCTGTGCATTTCTTGTTCATTTCTATGTTGAAACATCATTCATATATTGAGTTTTTTCCTTTGACCTCCACTCATATAAAACCAACATCCACCAAAAAATTTGATGGGTAATGGTCTTATCCTCCCACAATATGAGGGTGACTCTCAGTACTAACATTCTTGGCACCGTTGTCAGGGAGCGAGTTGAAGACATTTCCCTAGGTAAGAACGACAAAGAAATTCTAATTCTGAAGGTGCATTAGAAATCAATACCTTGAATATTGGAACTTGCACCTGACAACTCCACTGTTTTAGTTGTGGCTCGGAAAGGCAGACACACGAGGTCTACTCCACAACTACCTCTAGCAAAACCTGAAGTTGACCCAAAGAAAATGATCAGAAAGGAAAGCTTTCTCAAGAAGTCTTTTAACTGTTGTCCCATATTGAAAATATCTCTGGGAGAACGACAACGATCAGATCTGATCTTTGATGGTGAACAAAGACCAGACACATTCAGACTACATATCATTCACCCGACGACTCCATGATTAAAGAATCTAGTGGTGACTCCACAGTTTTAAGAAGTCATATTTTCATATGGAAGCCATCTTGGCTCGGAGGTTTTCTCCTTTTAATTTCTCTGTTGTTCTTGGTTTTCCAAATGTTGTTCCTACTATGGGTGAGTGGGGTGATTTTTTTCCCCAGATTTAGAGAACATAGAGATGACAACCCTGCAGAGAATCTCCTTGAGTTTCATGTACTCATGCATCAATGGGAAATAGATCATAAGGATGTATTGATGAATATGTTCATGTTCTCATTAGAGAGAGATGATTTTGAGTGGTATCACTCCTTGCCCCCTGCTAGCATCTCTTCCCTAGAACAGTTTCATGCATCTTTCAATAGGCATTGTCAAAAGTTTTATTCCTCTGAGTTAATTTGTCATAATTGGTGTGAGGAGTATGGATATGGTGTTCAAGATATAGTTCGTTCTTCTGAAAGATGTGAGAATGAAGGCTATACTTCAAGGGATCAGTTGATAAAAATGGTAAAATCACTTTCTGCAGCAATAGAGGAATTGAAGGCAGATTTTTCTTGCCTCTCTTATGAAGAAAATGGAGAGGATGTCCTGGTCCTTGAATCATATGTTTTTGGCAACCCTGCTTATGATGAAGAAGGCCTTCCAGATATGATTGATGATAGTGTTGATGATTGCATAGCCATGGATGTATCATATTCTGCCCCTGATACCCCTACTGTCTCAGATTTAAAAGAAGATATAGTTTTTGTAACAACCCTAGTAGAATATATACTTAGGGATTATTAAGTAAAAGATTTATTAGGTAATTAATTCTTCCTAACATGTTAATAACTAAACAAATATTGGTCTAATGATATTAATTAAGTATTTATTAATTAATTAAAGTTTATAATTTTGATTAATTAACTACCTATTACATTCAATAACATGGGTATTAAATTTAAAAGATTAATAAGTTATATTGTGTAAATTAAAAAGGTTACGTACATGGAAAGGGATAAGATATTAATTACGAAAGGATAAAATAATAAATGAAAGGATAAGGGGCATTAACTATGTGTAGGTAAGGAAGTAAATGAGGAAAGGGCGGTGAAGGAGGGATATGAGTGGAGGAGGTTACGGAGGAGAAGGAGCATTTTTTTTTCTACAGGAAATTTTCTTTTGGGGGTTCTCTTGGATTTGTAGGGAGGAGAGTTTGAGCTCTGTAGTCGGGAGGATTAGTACAGGGGGCACCGGTTTGCTAGGGGTTTTGGGCACGGGGGCCAGGATTCCTTTCGGTTTCTTGGAGCTAGGGAGCCGGACAGGCTGCTCCTAGCTGGCTGGGAGGATAGTAGGTTTGGCCAGTGTTGGTCAGTGCATTAGGCAGTAGGAAGGCAACAACAAGGCAGCAAGGCAACAGGGAAGGGACAATCATATCGACAGAAATTAGCATCAGAAGCAGGTAATTTGTTTGTGAAATGGCTAAGTTATTTTTATGCTGTAGTTAAATGTTAAATGTTAAATTCTGCTGAAATTTTATATGCTTGTTTGAAGTTAATGAATTATTTACGCACTTAGAAATTCTATGTTAGAAATGTTATGTGTAATTGTAAGGATTTTACTAGGCTTGTTGAATTTCTTTTACTGGCCACTATAGTTTTGGAGAAGGATTCTTCTCTTTTCCTTCAAGAGGTTTCCCAGGATGTATTTTCACCTAGGATTGAAGAGAAAAATCCAAAGGTCACTCATTTTTCTTTGCAAGATAAAAGAGTTATGCGCTCACCCCTCTTTAACGAGTACTCAGAGGAAGAAGAGAAGATCCCTACCTTACATTTTGTTCAATTGGGGAGCAGCCAACCTTTGTATGCCATCTCTGAATCAGATTCTAAGGTGGATATGAAAGATTTCCAAGACCATACTATAGATCCTTTTCCTTTATACATTAGGGAAAAGCATTGTGTGGAAATCGGCCATCCTGGGCCCACAGAAAACACTAAGAAACATGTTAAGGAGAAACACTCATGCATTGATATACGTGAGGAGATTTCTTTCCCTCAACTAGCTGATGTTGTTGGAGTAGACAAAGAAGAAGTGGACCAACATCCTGCATCAGCCTTTCACTCACCTGTGCTTGCCATAGACTTTCAGCTAGACGTGAGCAGCGATAAAGCGAAGTAGGTTTCCTGTTATCAATCTAGTAGGTTTTATAACCTATTTTATGATCCCATGAGAGAGTACATGGAATTGCATTTTCTCCATGTGTTTGAGCCTCCAAGCTTTATCTTGCCTTCGACATTGGAGGGTAATCTAAAAAATGTAATTATTTTGCTGTCACATTTCCATTATCCTTTGTTGATCACTAACAGAGTAATAAAGTTTTTCGTCGGGAAGTTACTTGGGTCGATATGGTGGAATTTTGCCTTCACCTAGCGCATTGTAAAAATCACTTAGTCTGGGAATGTACATAAATAACCTCCTTCTGGAACCCATGTGTTTGTTTTCGTTTTTTAGTAGAGTAGTGTACATATTTCCCTATTTTCTTCGACGAAAGTTTTGAGATAGACCAACAGTTAAGGCACTGGAACTACGCTTTCTTGGCAACTCGCAGGGAGCATGCCATCCCCTGTGGAGTCAAATGTTATCACATGTAGTTTTCAAGGGCGGCAGGTCGTCCAAGTTTTTGGTCTGCACAGGAAGCATCAAAGCACATTGTTCAGAGAAGCTCACGTCAGATTGGAAATATTAGCAGGCAAGCGAGAATTTTTAATATTTCAGCAGTGGAGATTCCAGAAGCAGTTTAGATCAGCAGCTCATCGACATTCATAAGTCCAAAATTGTGCAAAGTATAGCACCAAAGAAAAAGGTTCGAAGCCCCAAGGCCCAGAGCGAGCATGAGTCGTTGATCTTGAGGGGGACAGGTGGCATTCAATCCAAGTATTCGAGGAAATGAACTTCGGGAGTTATGAAATGAGAAAAGCCCCAAAGTGTCGAAGTGTTGAAGTCCGGAAGCACTGAAAAGATGAAGTGCCAAAGTCCTAAAGCGTTGAAACATGTGGTGCACTCATCATTCATGACACATGGCATGCATTCCAAGTCATTTGGTTGTGACATTCTCCCTTTTTCATATGACACGTGTCACCCTTCTTTCCATGACACATCAACAACCGTGACATCATATGACGTCAGGCCACCACGTCACTTCGACAATTTTTCCTACGGGAGTTTTTTCATGTTACACATTTGAAACTCCTGAAGCCAAAAGTGTCGAAGGCCCGAAATGAATCTGAACCATTGATATGTGAGGGCCACGTGTCATTAGATCCTTTGTTCCATAGGAGTTACTTGAAGGAATATCTAGGGGACATATGGCATTGATCTGTGAACTCCAGATAAAGGTCCAAATTAATTCTCGGTCGTTCGATTCAAGAGGCCACACGCCATTAGATCATCGGCTCCGGGTAAAAGCATGGATGAAGCCCATGTTTGAGATTTTATTTTCCCAGAGTCCGGAGTCCCGAAGTAATTCTCAGACATGAATCTCAGAGGGCCACGTGTCTTTATATCTGTAGCTCTGGGTAAAAGAAGCTAAAGGTAGAGGAGGTTTGAGATTTGATTTTCCCGGAGTCTAGAGACCCAAAGAAGATCTCAGCCATCGATTTGAAGGAGGTGGATCTGATCTGTTGATGAGATATTGTTCAATGTCAAAAGTAGCGCCCTCCCCCCAAAGCATAGTTTGGAAAATTCTAAAGTTGGTGGGAAAATAAGCTTGGCAATGGCGCTAAATCTAGCGGGCATGCCCAGATTGCAGATCGAGACCAGATCTACGACCACAGTGCATTGCGGGGATGCAACATGCTCAAGCGATAATTTTCTTGAACGGTCCCACAATTGAAACCATGGTTTGTCGAAAGTGATACGTGGCAGAAGGCGGTGGATTGTGGGCCCCCCTGAGAGCAGTGTGTGGCCACCCCTTAGGCACTAAGCCTCGTCCCGATATCAAGGGTTCAGTAAATAAATGAAAGGAATGGTGGTTGAAACCTCGAATCACTCAGCAATTAGAAAGTATGGAGGAGTTGGCTGTGGAAAACAAAGTTGTCAGCCCGAGGTAGCCCTATGGACAAATTTTCCTGCAGACCCATGCCGATCTAAGTTCGCGTATGATAGAGGGATACATGCACAGTTTGATAGAAGACTACTCAGACGCAATGCTTTGAATGTATTGATCAGATCACAATCTTGATAGTTGGGACTGATCTGAGTATAAATAGGTAGTTTTGATATTTTGTTAATGTCGTCAAATGGTTGAGAAGAGCTCCCTATTTTGTAATGTTTTTATGCCAGAACTGTTCTCTGGTTATGTATCAAATTTGAGACTTTCAGATTAATAGAATTCAACCTCTCTCATCTCTCTATAAAAACTGTGCTAAAACACTCAGCATGGAGGATCCAGTCGAGGGTTGTTATGTTGTTGTAATGTATGTTTGATTACAACGATATCGTGACCAGTTTTAGTCAGCTCTCTAGTTATCTTTTCCCTCCTACACTGAACGGCTCGGACATGGAGGATTCATTCGAGTTGTTGTAGCTATATTGTGATGTAGGTTTGATCATTGTGTTGTTGTGACTGTGTCGTTTGGACATATTTCAGTGTCTGAAATTTGAGCTTAAGAGTGATATTGAGTCTGCTTTTTTCTTCTCCAACCTGCTTGAAACCCTGATTCCCATAGCATTCTTGTCCATCTTTCTCACTAAGTCTTCCCTATGCTCACACTTAAACTCAATTCACCGACTAAAGTTAATGTGGCCCTCAATTCCCTGTGCATTTCTTGTCCAGTTCTCTGTTGAAACATCATTCATATATTGAGTTTTGTCTTTTGACCTCCACTCATATAAAACCAACATCCACCAAAAACTCTGATGGGTACTGGGCTTATCCTCCCGCAATCTGAGGGTGAATCTCAGTGCTAACACCTTCCATGTCACATTATGAACATTATGTTTGTTATAGAAATAGCAAGGAAATAGAACTACTGGTTGCATCTATTCCATGAGAAGAGAAAAAAATAGTTCATTCCTCTGCCATGGAAAGTCGAGGATTTCGTGTTGAGGAACGTCAACAAAATTGACAAATTTGCAGACCATTTTAGCAACTTGAACCTAAGATATGATGAAATCCTAAGAGGGTTCAACCCTGATAAAAAAAATTTAGAACATTTACTAACAGTTGGCCTCGACAATTCTTTTTTCAAAAAAAAACTGAGCAAAAACAGAGACACTGGAGACAACGCTTCTGCTTCTGATGCCGATGACCTAGACACACTGCAAAGCACCACTGAATTGTACAAGAAACAAGGAAAAGTCCCCGGTGAGAAGAGTGTTCAATCGACAGATAACACTCCCAAAAGTACGACATCCTGGAGCATCGATCCAATGAACCACCACAGCAAGAAAGAAACTCAGAATTCTTCAAACAGAGGAGGAGATAACAACCCTCCTCACCCTAAAATTGATAGTTCTTACAAGTTTCTCATGGACAAGAAGAGAAAAAAAAATGTAGGAGAGGCGGAAGAGCCCGAAATTGAGAGTGAGAACATGGAACTTGAGCTTGATTTGGATAGTGTATTCCATAACCTTGATCATCCCGAAGATGCGATCAAGCATAGTCATGCAATGGACAGAGCTGATCTACCAATTTTTTTTACGAAGATGAATCCTTCGTATTCCAGAGTGTTGTTTTTTATAGCTTGTCTAAAAAATTAATTATTGAAAAGAGAGATGTAAAAAATAAGAAAGGAAAATATCGTTCAGAGGTTAACCTTGCGAACATGCGATCGTCCCAAATCTGTCGAATTCACATAGCAACCAAAGATTCTCTTGATGATTCCATTGGAGGCATTGAGGCCGAGAATGCTAGACTGAAGCACCGGGTCAAGTAATTGGATGAAGCTTTGATTCCTATGCCATTGCTTGCCAATCCTTTAGCAATATCCATGCCTGCCACCCCTGCAGCCGAGTTAAAAGGATCCTCCATCCTCCTCGCATCGTGTAGAGGATATGTGGAGAATAATATCAAGAAAATAATGGAACTGATTGTTGAGGCATGGGAAACATCACAAACCATGGCTTCCCTTGGAACGAGGGCACATAATTTGCTCAAACATTTGCACATGGATTTAAAAAATGAAGAATGTTTCTATTTAGACACGATCCTTCCTTTTGACACCGTTTTCAACAATATGATAGAAACGAAGAAGAAGATAACAAGATCTCCCATCCAAAAACCGGAGCACTCAATTAAATGCATGTTGGAAAGAAAAAGTGAGGAACCTGCATCTCATTGTCCAGTCATGTGAACAAGCCATATCAAAGAAAGAAAAATTATTCACAAAGCTGACCAAAATAGACTTAGCTTGAAGGACCAATGACCTCTAAGACCCCAAATTAATCATCAACTCGTTGCCCTTAACTAAGCAAGCCTTCGATAAACAGGTTAATATTTTTAAGGCATTGTCTTTGGAAAAGCTTTACAAAATCCTTGAATATGGTGAAGATGACGTCGACAACTGGCTAGTCGACTATTCGGTACAGAATGAAGAAATTGATCAGGCTCTATGTAATCTTTCTATCGATCTAAGGGAATTAGAAAAGTAACTTTTCAACATAAAAATCAGGAATGAGATCAACATCGCCCCCTTGAGAAGCTACATTTAAGAATGGCTCGAAAGGAAATTGAAGTAGGTCATTGACGAAAGGCAACAGGTAGTTGCGATGATTCCAGTAGCCGTCGACGACAGCAATAAAAAGGCATCAGCAAGAAAATAGCAAAAGGGGTGATATGTACCATCACTGTAAGTCTATACTCATCACATCCTGCTTTGTTTATCAATCCAGTTATTCCACTTTTTTAAATAGAAATGTCTAGCCAAAGACTGATACCTTTCAATTTATTCTTTTCAGGTATTACACTCTATCGTCGCCCACTTCTTCTTTCCATAGTCCTAATTCTTGTACATATTTCTCTTATGGTCCGCGAGAGCCCCAATCCCAGTCTATATGACAAACACATTTAAATTTCCAGGAATATGTAACAAACAATATTATTTTTTGATATATTTCAAATAAAACAGTTTTTTAATCTCCTTATATATATATGTCCTCATAAATTTTTATCTTCCACTGTGTTGAATGTCAAAAATTTTTGTTTATTTAATTTGAATATAATTTTTTTTGTCGTGGCACATATAGAAACAAAATAGATAGAAATTTTGAACATAGCAAAATAGATTATATAGTTTCAAAAAATAAATGGGACTCTAGGGGCACGTGTCATTTACTGCGTGGATACCACATGTTCTTCATGCTAATTGTCACATCTCCACTGCAGTTTCCATCTGCCTCCACTACTTTTCCCCCATCCTTGTGCATTTATTCCCAATTCAACCCGATAGGGACTATGCTGCCATACAACACTTGTTTCAATTGGAATAATCACAACTTATTTCAATTAAGATTAAAAAAAAAATCCATGGCATTTGAGTCTTTGGGGGTTGTGACTATAAAAAATTATCCACTCTACGAAATTAGGTAGTGACCAGTTGAAACCAGAGAACAACTTGTCCTATTTCGAGATTTAAGAAATTACTTGATGCCAATCTAATTTATTTGTTAGATCAAAGTTCCAAACAACATATTCGTTAAATAAATAATGTTGACCATGTGCGTTCACATCACTATCATCTTCTTACGATTGTGTTTTGTTGTCCCAATCTGTATTTCACAATAACCTCCGAAACAATCCAGTGGCATAAGAAACATGGTCATTGAAAAGGAAAAACATATCACTTTTCGTTTGCATGATTTTGACTATAAAAACAAGAAATTATCATGAAACCAAAATAAATGGTACTGAATGTCAAACTTAACTTTATTGCAAGAAGATCACGGAAAAATTTATTGCGAGAAGATCACAGAAGGGTCTTTTTCGCTAGCATGACCTTGACTAGTGGTTAAATTTGAAAGGTCTTTACTCTTTTTTTTTTTATTATATAATTTTAAAAATTATCCACTTCACTAAATTAGGTAGTCATCAATTTAAACCAGGTAAACCACTTGTCCTATTTCATGTGTCCTATTTTGAGAGCTTAGTCTAAACGTTTGAGTTTTTGGAGTTTTTATGGGTATATTTTCGGATCAATTTTTACTGAAATTCTGTCAAAAATTGTTGGAATTGAATCTGTGTTATTAGTGCCCAAAGGTTTTTTCAAGATGCTAAGTCCATTTATGCATTCAAAAATGCAATTCAAACTATAGAGAATTGTGATTTCACCAAGATCTACTTAACCAAATGTGAAAAAGTTCAAAAAGTCAAATATTTAGATAAGGCTTTTAAAAAACTACCTGAGAGCAAAGTTCCAAACAGGTTTTTAGTTAAATAGATAATGTTCACCATGTACGATCAAATAGTTATCATTTTCTTACGATTGTTCTATCCCGATCTGTATTTCACAATAAGTTCTGAAATAATGTATTGCCATTGAAACATGGTCATGGTCATTGAAAAGGAAAGGCTTCTTTGTTGCGAGAAGATCATGAGAAGGATTACTTTTCGTTTGCATGACTTGACCATAAAAACAAGAAATTATCATGAAACAAAAATAAATTGTAGTGAATGTCAAACTTTATAGGGAGAAGATCACAGAAAGGTCCTTCTCGCTTGCATGACATTGGCCAAACAAAAAAAATTCAAAATCAATATACTAATACAACTCTATCCTCCTACTTTGAGCAATAATGGATCATTTCCAACTTTTCCCTGGCCTCTCTCTATCACTCGTGGTTGTTACATGTATCATCTGAATAATAATTGTAAGTCTCATTGAAATAGTAGATACCGTATCCCTTCTAGATTTGAACTTGTGAATTTTTAGGAGGAAGTATACATTCTTAACCATTAGGTCCACTTAGGTTGTATTGTATGGTTTAATAAAACATTGAAAATTAAAATAATCAAATACAATTTAGTGTTTTTTTTTTCTATGTCTCATGAATTAATAAATATTTGAAATTGACATGATAGAACTATAACTATAGTTATTCTTTACCTTGGCGTATTGTGCATGCTTTGCTAGTTTGTTTTAAATAATAAAGTTTTATTTATATACAATAAACATACGATACATAAGTTCCCTGGATGGGGTGCCATGCAGCACACAGTGACCACGTAACACAGGCCTGAGCCCAACCATAAATATGGCAGGCTCACTCCCATCCCCTATCCATTAAATATGGGAGCTTTCCATTACTACCTGTCAAGAGCCGAAGGATGGATCCCTCGCGTGAGCAGAAAGATGGTCATGGGATTCAATGGATGGGAGACGTTAGTGGGAGAAGTCATGTCACTCCTCTACGCTCTTATCAGACATTGCAGCAACACACACCATTTCACCTTCGCCCTGTACCAGGCCAACATCTTTGAGATCTGGTGCAACCACCATAAGACCTCTTGCATGATAGCGATATGCAACACCTCCTTGATGCCGAGGGAGAGAGGCAGGTTGCGTCGCGACCCTGCCTAGCACAGATTCATCGCACGATAGAGGAGGAGGCAACAGTTAGAGAGGGCACTCTCCATAGGCCGCACTAAGCACACTCAAGCTGCACTCAACAGAGTGAAGGATAGGTCGCCTCCAATGTCTTATGTGGAGGAAGTGATCCCGGAGGAACCTTTACAGATCCCTCTGAAATCCCTTCTTTTCACCGTGCCAGAGAATTGGCAGCCCCCAAGGAATTTTTCAGTGGAAGCTAGTGCACCAGCCACAGAGGTTCGCCACTGCACAAACACCATGGAGGAGGTAGAGGAGGTTCACACTTGTATCGTGGAGGAGGAATTCCTCCCCCTTGACTCTCAGGACGCCTTGCTTCTAGGTGACAAAAAATTCTCCAACGCTGCAGCGGAAAACGGGGAACTCAGTAAGGAGGATGGCACACATGATGCTACAGGCGAGGTTGTGGGTGGTATGATGGTTGAGGGTGGCAAGGTCCCAATGCCACCACCTATCTCGATAGTCCCGGAAGCTTTGCATGCCCCCCACCCTTCCTCCATTCAGAACAAATGGAGTTAGTGTTCAAGTTGCAGAGCCAGATGGCAGATCAGATCTATCGCGACATACTCATGCACCAATGCATTGACATGTTGTATGAGGCATTTTCCAATGTACCAGCTGGGCAAAAATGTCCGATGTGTGCAAGGCCTTTTGTCCTGCAAACTCGAAACCAGCCTCACAACAGAGATCCCAAGGACGCAACATCTGATGCTAACGAGTATTTCCATGGAGTGGAGCTCAATCTAGTTCTAGTGTATAATTTCCTTCTTATATGTTAGTTTTAATTCTGGTACTATGTCCAGTTCTAATTCCAGTCTAGTTTTACTTCGAGTTTCACTTTTGAGAAATGATGTAAAGACTACAGGTCGCCACCTACCCAGTTTCCTCTTGGTAGGGCAGATGACAAACCACCATTTTTTGACTTGGACATCACAGGCTACCAACTATCCCAGTTTTCGCTAATTCGACGGAATAATTGGCAACCTAGCGATAGGTCCCTTTTTGTATATGACAATTTTTAATAAGAATTGCCTTTTTTTATTTAAAAAAAAAACATAAGATACATAAGTTTTAAGATTATAATAATAAATATTATATTAATAAAAAAAAAAATCCTATTAAAATGGAAGCTACTTATTTTCTAAATACGTTACCTAAATGAAATGAACATTAATTAAATTAAATATAAGTTTTGAAAATAATTTTTTTTAATTATTTTATACCTATTGAAAAAATAATCAAATTAAGCAACCTTTTAATAAAAAATAACCAATGTATTTTATACCTATTGAAAAATAATGAGATTAAACAACCTTTTAATAAAAATTAACCAATATATGGATTGGATGGAATTTAATGAAAAGAAATAACCAATATATGGATTGGATGGAATTTAATGAAAATAAAATATTTTTAAAATAAAAAAATAAGAATTTTTTAATTATTTTATATATATTGAAAAAAGAATCAGATTAAACACCCTTTTAATTGAAAATAAACAATGTATGTATGGTTGAAATTGAATTGAAAGAAAATATCCTTGGTTTTCTCCATCAGATTAATCAGATTAAACACCCTTTTAATTGAAAATAAACAATGTATGTATGGCTGAGATTGAATGGAAAGAAAATATTCTTGGTCTTCTCCATCAAATTAAACATTAAACACTACAATTGAATGTCATAACCGTAGCCCATGTTAATCATTAATTCGGGTAATTAGCAGAAGTTTGATTGCGCTTAACGTAGTGGCATTTCTTCTTGTTTATGTAGAAGAGATGGAGGAGGGGAGGTTTGTTATAGTGGGAGCGAAGCGAGGAAGATTACATGTACGAAGGGTCTTTGAGATTTCAAACGACTCATTGCAATTTGTAATGCAAAACGCGTTGTGGAGAATATTGCAATGGGGACAACATTCAGAGTTGTACACGGAAACGCAACCGGACTGGAGGAGGAAATGATGTTGTTGTGGAGGCCACTTCATCTTCATCTTTTGTCTTGTGTGGATGATATTGTGGTCAAAGCCAATTGATGTTGTTGTTGTCGAGGCCACTTCATCTTCATCTTTTTCTGCTATGTGGATGATATTGTGGTCCAAGCCATTTTCACCTGCTGGGAAAGCAGCTAACCTTAAGGGTCTAAACGTGCTAATGAATTTTGATATTTTGTTTGAAAACCGACTTTGATTTCGTATATATAGGTTTCTCTATTAAAAAAAAATTGACATTTTGCTTAAAAAAGCTGAAAGAGAAAGTAATTTATGTAGACCCCCTTGCGAATTATGGTATGTTGCTTTAAGAAACCCGAGAGGGGAAAGACGAGGTGATGTATGTAGACCCTGCGAATTTTGATTCTGCTTTGCGCCGCCAGCGAGCGAGGATAATATATAATTGATGTGGATGTGCTAGATAATATATGATAATATATAATTTATATATAAATAAGGATAATAATTTATATATAAATTATGATGAGGATAAGGTACTTCCCATCCTGGTTCTCTTCTTCCTTTATCGTTCTTCATTTGGAAAAATAGAATCTACTTAATTTTTTAAATAGGTTACTTAAGTGAAGTTAACAGTAAAAAAAAATGGAATTTACTTAATTTTTTAAATAGGTTATTTAAGTAGAGTGAATAGTAATTATATAAAAAAAATTCCTCCATTTAAACAGTAATTACATAAAAGTTCCTAAAGAACAACTCTAATTCAATTGACAAATGTCATGTTATGTTTCATTAGATTCAAAGTTAAACTTCTTTAATTTTTAATTTAAACCCCAAAACACATAAAATAAAACAATAATTACATAAAATATAAGTTTTGAAAATAAGTAAATTAAATATATTAAATATATATTTTTAAAAATAACAAATAAGAATTTTTATAAGTTTTGAAAATAACTTATAAGTGAATTAATTACATTACATATATATTTTAAAAAATAGTAAATATTTTTTTTTTTATTATTTTATTTTATAAGCTTAAGAAAATCAGCTTATTATTTTAGTTTTCTAAATAAGCTGCTCAAGTGAAGTGAACAGTTATATATCATATGTTTTGAAAATAGGAAATACGAAAATTTAAATTATTTTATTCTGAAGGTTGACGGTTATTTTGATAAATGGTAAATCCTGTCAATTTTATATAAAAAAATTCAATATCCTGTCAATTTATTTAATAAAAAAATCAGAAAACAATATTTATATTTTATTTTGAATGCTGACTATTTTTTTATACAATCTCAATTATGCCAATTTTATTTAAAAATAGACCAGACATTTTTTTCATGACATTGAAAATCCTGCCAATTTTATTTAAAAATAGAGAAGACATTTTTTACTGATGTTGAAAATCTTGTCAAATTATTATAAACTAGCATACTCATGAATGGACAAATGGGAATACCGAAGTAATTTGAAGGAGGTTTTTATATTAATGTTGTTAATTAGAACCATAAATTTATTGCAATTAAAATAATTTTACAACTCACTAAGTCCCATCAAACAATCTCATTTGCTCTGGGTGATTATATTGTATTTCTTCCCTTCAGATTTAGTGATTTTTTGCCTTGAGGAATTTTTACTATTCAAAAATCTTGTTAAAATATCATAAAATGTATTATGGGTGGCAAAGAGTTTATTTATTAAATTTGATGATGATTTTAACAATGTTGTAAAATGTATTAATGTAACCAACAAGATAGGAATTTGAAAACTAAACAACAAATCAAATTTAAGGGTTTTGACAACTCTAATGCTCTTAATGAAAAAAGTTGAAAGAGTAGGAAGAATCTTTAACCCTCATCAAATTCCATCCCTACTAAGGAAGATTTGAATTCGATCATTTTAACAACCATATTAATTATATTAAATGGTCTTCCCAAAATTTAACCACCCGCCCTCTACACATTGTTTTATCCATCTACAATGGTTGCTGTTAAAAAACAAACACAGTAAAAGAAAAGTGGACCAGACCAAATTTAGAAGGCCATCTCAGTTCACTAAAACCTATAATTGGACTCAAAGAAAATGCTCCTTCTTTACTTCTTATCATACATTATTGAACTAACTACCAAATCTAGAATGCCATCTTAGTTCACTAAAACATATAGTTGGACTAAGAAAAAATGCTCATGCTTTACTACTTATCATACATTACTCAACTAACAAACAAATCTAAAAAACCATCTTAATTCACTAAAATTTATAGTTGGATTTAAAAAAAAGTGGACCAAACCAAATCTAGAAGGCCATCTCAATTCACTAAAACATATATATATATATATATATGAATTAAAAGAATCAAATCTAGAATCAATTCACTAAAACCTATTATTGGACTCAAAGAAAAGCCAACCAATATGGAGATAAATAAATTAAAATATATAAATTGGAGTAAAAAAAAGCCAACAGATATAGACATAAATATATTAATTAATTAAAATAGATAAGCTTTTGCTTTGATGCATATATACATAAATATATTAATTAATTAAAATATATAGACTTTTACTTTGATTCATGTGGGAAATTTTCATATGAATAGAACATCATGTCATCATTTGGCAACCTAGAATGAAGAGAGGTAAATGGTTAGTTTAGTTTTGAGCCATTATCAATTCATTAGTAAGTTAATAAGATCCATTTTGAAATAGCGATTACATTTTCCATTAAATACACTACCTTAATATAAATCAAATTCTAGACACATTTTTATATAATTATAAAAAGTAAAATTGAGGTGATTAAGAAGTTATCAATGAAAATATTATATTCAATGGACACATGTTTATATAATTATAAAAAATAAGAATGAGATCATTTACATCCCCTTTAAGTTTAACAGGTAAACTAAGATCAAAATCCACTTATAGAGAAATAACCATACATAATAATATATATGAAAAAATACACATAATACAATACCTTTTACTCAATAATATATCAAATATATTAAAAATTAAAATAAGCTTTTGCACTGAATGTTCTCATATATTATTTGTGAAGGTGAGTAGCACAAAAAGAATACCTTCTACTAAATTATATGTCGAATATATTAAAAATTAAAATAAGCTTCTGCACTGAATGTTTTCATATATTATTTGTCAACGTGAGTAGCATAAAAAGAAATGCAGAACTACCTATTTAAAAATGCTAATGAAAGGTAAGTAGCAGATGCAAAATTGTATTGAGATTGCACAATCCCAATGTTATATAAGGTTTTTAAGGGATCGAATCAATTTATATATTTAAAAATGAATTTAAACAATGAATAATTGCATTTTCACCAATAATTATAAAATGAAATTTCAATAATAATTGATAGAAAAAATAAAAAACATAATAAGTTTAAATTTATCATATCACATATGGAGTTATCATGAATTAATTAAATTTATCATATCACATATGGAGTTATCATGAATTAATGAGATTTTTTTGTCCAGGCCCGACGCTTGCGGTCATGGAACGTCCCCAACTTCTGCCAGTGGGAAGTAGTATCCTACAGTAATCAAACTGGACACGAACTGGACACGTTGTGGGTTTTCTGCTACAGGCCCTATTCTCCGAGGGCGTCTTCATATTCGATGGCTATATGTTTCTACTGCAGGCCCTGTTCTCTAAGGGCGTCTTCATATTAGATGGCTATATGAAGGGAACTGCAGGAATTTGATCCTTATTGACAACAAAGGACGATAAGATCGTATGTCAGTGGAGAAGGAGATATACGATAAGATCGTAATCGGATTGACAATAAGGAACTAGCAAAGGATATAGAAGATAAGATTAAGGATAGGTGGCAAGTTGTATTAAGGACATGTGACAAGTTGTATTCGTCGACAGATTTTTATGTTGACGGGTTTGGGGTACAACCTTTTCCTATATACATGTAGCCTCATAATGAGGTGGTGGGTATAAGGTGGTTTCGAAAAGATGGTTTTAGAAAATCTGTCAACCAATTGACAGGTTTTCTACAAAACCTATCACTAAGATGCCTTCGGTATAATTAGAAATATAACAATAAAACTAGAAAACATGATCTATTTTGTATTGGATAAAGTTTTTCAATTCTAAATATGTTGAAAATATTTATGTTTCTAAATACTAAACCTCCCATTCCTCAATTTTTCTGAGTAAGCAGAGTGAATATTAAATGAACTGGGTGTTATAATTGCAAATGCGGAAAAACACAATCAACAATCACACATATTATAAAACACATAGATTTATGTGGTTCACCCAAACATTGGGCTACATCCACCAAGCAGAGGTATTGGTTTTCTTATTATTCAGATCATGGAGATTACAATAGCTCACTCACACTCTTCTTGCCTCTCCAGGCTTCACGGGTTTATAGCAATATTTTGCTGGCAATAAATGTTGCATTCCATTTTAGTAAATTTGTTTCAACAAATTAACAATATATGAGAGATTTATGAGATATTCCAATAAACAGTTTCACTACCGTATCCTATTCGGTTTCATGCAACAACCACTAGATCTTGCGTCCTGTTCATTGTCACATATTCAACAATCTCCACCTTGAC